>CM072819.1:110036578-110121578 GCA_036937905.1 Salvia rosmarinus
CCCATGACAAGTCGGAAGCTAGGAGGATCCCGAACAAATCTCGATATACAATCGAGTTATGGGTCCTATACGTAAAGTCATATCTCCACCTCTTAGGTGCTGGTGGGTCCGAACCGAAGCTAATTACGTTTCACGAAATACACGGCGATCGTATGAAGCCACATCGGACCCCGAGCCTTGTCAAAGAAAGTCATGCGACGGGATACTATCACAACAATGTTCCAAGACCAATGGACCTCGTAAAAAGTGTCCAAGTGTCAAATCCATGGAACGCACTGCTACCGCAGACCGACCTCACCTCCATACAGAGCCCTCGCCGCTTATGCAATGGGGATCGACATTGTGGGCCCCTTTGTAAAGCACCGTGACAGCCCAATTTTAATTGTCATGATCGACTACTTCATCGAAGTGGGTGGAAGTTTCGAGCCTCGCGAAAATCACAAGCAAGAACGCCTCAACTTCGTCTCGAAGAACATAGGTGTCGCTTCTAAGATCCTCATATCCTCCTTTCTGATAATCCTGAACACAATTCACGGATAAGACATTCATGATTGGTGTCAAGAGCTTCGATCCAACAAAAGTTCACCTCGGTGGCCCATCCTCAAGCAAATGGTCGACCGGTTACCACAGACCATCGTGAAGGGTCTAAAACTCTGCCTCGACCGAGCTAAAGGCCTGGGTGGAAAATTTACCACAGTCTTATGGTCGATCAACAACACCCTGACCTCGAACGGAGAAACACCCTACGCTTGGTGTATGGAACCCAAGCAGTTGATCCCCAGAGATCCGAAAGTCGAGTCCCCGCACAATCGACTTCTCGCCAAGCAATGGGGAAAATCTACGAGCTGATCTAGACTCTACTCGAAGAAAAGAGACCGCCACATCATGGAAGCTCGGTGACAAGCAACAAGTAGCTCGGCAGATACAACCAGCGTGTTAAAACCCGACATTCCAAGCTGGCGACCTCGCACCGAATAATGAAGTCAAGAAAGCCAGCAATGGCAAGTCGAAGCCACGTGGAAGGACCTTACCTGTCGATTTAAGTCCCGGCAAAGGGCCTATAAGCTCGCTCAATTGTCCAGTGAGCAATTACCCAACGCATTTACACATCATTCATCAAGAGATATTATGCATGTTGTCGAAGGGTCGGGTCTTGTTAAATCTGCTTAGAGTCCGAGTCTTATTTGGTGGTCGCGCCATCTCTTATCAATAAAATATTATTTTTACGAGTTCTACTTGTCACTAATGCATAATTAATCTTCACATTATCCTCACTTGAGGATCTAATTCCTCGACGGAGGTCGACACATTCATTTCATACGAATGTAAATTTAAACGCCACGATGCCTACACACGAGATCGACACCTTCGCTTATTTCAAGCGCTTCTATGTAGACGAAGGGACCACCCTCCCGATAACCTCGGCAAAAAACAGAACCATTCCTACATACAAGATCGACTACCTTCGCTTATTTCAAGCGCCTTCTATGTAGATGGGCGACCACCCTCCCGATAACCTCCAAAAAACAGTGAACCATTCCACATACGAGATCGACTACCCTCGCTTATTTCGCGCCTTCTATGTAGACGAAGGGACCACCCTCCCGATAACCTCAGAAAACAGTGAACCATTCCACATACGAGATCGACTACCTTCGCTTATTTCTCAAGCAGCCTTCTATGTAGACGAAGGGACCACCCTCCCGATAACCTCGGCAAAAACAGAACCATTCCTACATACGAGATCGACACCTTCGCTTATTTTCAAGCGCCTTCTATGTAGACGAAGGGACCACCCTCCCGACGGACCCCCAAAAAATGTGAACCATTCCTACATACGAGATCAGTGACACCTGCCTATTTCGAGCCGTTCTTCTATGTAGATGAAGGACCACCCTCCCGACGACCCTAAGCAAAAACAGAACCCCTACCTTCAGACAGAACGATTTCCTTCGCTTATTTCGCGGAATTTCTCACGAGGACTAACTACCTTCAGATATTACTCTTGTTCAATACAAAGTCGAAAAGAAATCGTTTTATTAAATAAAAAGATATACAGTTACATTTTACGAGGACGAGCGGATCGGGAAAAGTCGAGCCAATCCTAGAAAAATCGAGATTCAAGCAGCTCATCTATACTAATCCTACCTCTACCTCGCCCTCGATTCTACATTACGGGCCCGCCAACGACCTCGGTCACTGAAGACGCCGCTCATGCCGAACCTCGACCTCTGACACCGAGATCACTGGTTTCACCCCTTGAGGATCCACGTCGCTCATGGCAATAGCACCTCTCGAGCGCCGCCACCGGATCGTCATAATTCGGTTCATTTATTCTAGATTGAGAAGCTCCCAGGAAGAGGCCTCCGCATCCCGTCAAGCATTTTGCTCGGCCGTGGTTGTCGAGTGACGACGCTTGTATATGCTCCCGAGCCTTTTAATTCAGCAGATCGCCCGTGAATTACCGTGAGGTCCCAACTATTCGCACGCAGACCTCGCGACAACGGCAAGCAGCCTCGATAACCTCGCTTCAACTTCCCGGATCGCTATCCCACCATTTCGTGGATAACCTCCTCGTACTCGGCATGCTCCTCGCCTATCACCTGGCTTCCTCATGGCGACTCGAACGCCTCCTCCAATTCCAAAAGGCGAGCTCGAGCTCGCCACGCCTCCCGAGCGGCTTATGCTCGACATCGACTCACCGTGACGTGACCAAGCTGCCCCTTTATATGGAGGAGTTCGACGCCTTTCAACTCAAGAGCCCGCGATGTGTCTTTGATTCGATTCAACCAAGGAGAAGCATCAAGATTTCGCAAGACAACCGAATAAAAGATAAGTGTTTTCATATAAACTTGTGGTTCTATTAATATGCCTTAAGCGTAAAAAGTGTACATTTACAAAAAAAAAAAATAGTGGATCAATCGACCCTCCGTAAGCTTCCGCCATGTCCACATCCGTCAGCCCCAAGCTCGGATAGCCTCACTTTTTCCGCCCTATTTTCGCCCATTCACCGGCCTCTTTCGGAACCACCGAGTCTCGACGCCTTCAAGATCACCGCCTCCCCGACCCCTTTGCATGATCGACACAAAGCCGGTCGGGATCCCGATCCACGGACGAAAGCGCCAATGTATCGAACAGCATGACAAAGAACCGGGAGGAGGAGGCGTTCTCGCAGACGGAAGCTCCTTCGTGCCGCGGACAAGCACATCAAAATAGCCTGCCTCGTGACATCATCCTCGCCTCCTCGCACTCCATACTTGGCTTTGTCCAGTCCTGGTAGTCCTCGGCGACCTCTTCGATCAGA
Source organism: Salvia rosmarinus (assembly GCA_036937905.1). Taxonomy (NCBI): domain Eukaryota; kingdom Viridiplantae; phylum Streptophyta; class Magnoliopsida; order Lamiales; family Lamiaceae; genus Salvia; species Salvia rosmarinus. Next base: position 110,039,883 of record CM072819.1, read on the forward strand.
TCCGAGACGGCGCTTATTAAGCACCTCACCAGCGTCCGAAACCATCCCTAGAAGTCACGACACGAATGCCTCCGTAAAGCGCACGGTTGCCCTCCGCGAAGCTCGCCATGTCCGCCTCCCGACGGCGAACTGCTCCACCTCGCCTTCATCAGGCAACCTCGGCCTCGCTGCCTGCCCCGCCGCCTCCGCCTGCCACGCCACCACCGACTGCCCTTGCCGCTTCAATGGCCGCCGATCCGCGCTCGCTTGACGAGGTCCCTGATCTTAGCCTCTACTCGAAATTTGAACGAGAGGGTATTCTCTCCTCCACCTCCCGAAAGCATACCGGCAACCTCACAAACCGCAGAATCGCCGCTTCTTCGTGTAATCCGATATAAGATCGATACTTTAGACACCTCACCGCCACGCCCTCACCCCCTATACAATATATACATCGTGTCAAGAACACAATTTTAAACTACTACACAAAGTATAAGGACAAGTACAAAACCCGGGAAAGAGACGATATACCGATTGAACCAATGATTCGACTCACCCCGGCCAAAGAACCGAGGACTCGGGATTACATGCTTCCTCTTCAAGCGCTTGAGTGGTCAAGGTGAAGGGATCTCGGCTCCACACTCATTTTGCACGTCATCCTTCATGTCGAGAGGCGGCTCTACCGCAGAGATCGGCTCCTTCCTTTCTTCTTTTCTCTTAGAAGGTTCACTACCAGAAATACATAGGTCAAGATCAACACGTATAATCATGGAATAAAGAGAAGAGAAGCATGGGCTCACCCTTCACCGACTCCACCCCGGGAGGCAGGATCATAAGTGGCTAAGCCCCGCCGCGCAAGCTCGGCCTCGAGAAGACCTCGTCAACAAGGTCATTTTGTCCAAAGCCTCCTCCAGTCACCGGCCCTTGTCGACATCACATCGGCGATCTTATCGATCGCCATGGAAACTCCATATGTCTCGAACCCACGTAGAAGAACTCTTCTCGCCGGTTGGAGATCTTTGATTTAATCTTTGCTTTGAATTTCCCACGGGTGATAGATAATACCACCCCGAGCCGCCTTCGCTTGCAAAAAGCGCAAGGACAAGCCCCAAGGTCAAAGGAAAATTATGCTTATAGCATAGACACCCAGGCGATATATGTCGGAATGAGTTCACGAGAGTCAAGAGGTATGCCAAACATCTCGAACTCGACGTATACATAAGTGGTAAGGAAGACGAAGACCACCCTTCGAGGCCGCCCCTCATACACGGTGCAACAAAACCATCCAGAGAGGGCACAGCCCTATCCTCCTGACGGGGCAACGAACTCAATATCGGAAGGAATACTATATTGAAAGCGGATATCCCTAATATCGTAAATGCTTAAGATGAAGAAAGAAGACACTTTACCGCAATCCCCACCGGGGAATCGCAGACTACACTCGTAAAGAGGCATATGAATACGGTAAAAACAGTACGCACACCAACGAATCGACGGGCGAATCCGGACACAATTTGACGCACCGCACGACTCATTGGGAGTAAGAAGCCATAACTCATCGTTGTTTATCGCTGAAGACGGCAGAACTTCAAATCGCCAATGGCTAAAAATAACCGCTTCGCAGAAGCAAGAAGTTTTCAATATTGAAATAATGTGGAAGGCAAAGTGATAGGAGATATTGCGATCAAGGAAGACATTCCCCAATATGCACTTTATCTGGAATCCAACCACGCCACATTTAATGCGCGTTAATGCGATCCCGCGTCCAAGACTCAAAGAACGATTAAAAATCCGTTTTCGCTTCGCTTAACGCCCGCCAAGTGAAGCGATCGAAGACTTCGGCTTAACGCCCGCCTCGTCGGGTGAAGCCAGAGACCTCGCTTAACGCCCGTCAGCGGAAGCCAGAGACCTCCGCTTAAGCGCCGCCAAGTGAAGTCGGCCAAGACCTCGGCTAACGCCTCGACGGGTGAGCCGGTCGAACACCTCGCTTAACGCCTCGGCCGAAGCCGGCCAGAGACCTCGCTTAACGCCGCCAGTGAATCGAAAGACTTCGCTAAACGCCTGCCCAGCGGTTGGCCAGAGACCCTGCTTAACGCCTCGTTAGGTGGCCGCCAAGACCTCGGATAACGCCTCGTTATGGAAGCCGTGACACCTCGCCGAGATACAAACAACAAACAAGACCTCTACAGACGCCTCATGCGAGCACAAAGATACGATATACGACGTCGTAAGCATCGACACACACAAAGTCGACAATGAAAAGAATGTCAAAGATCGTCCAACCCCGCTCGTCACAACAACCCCAATCCAAGATGACCTCGTTTTCGTCTTTTGGGGGTTGTGATAGGATCTGACGCCCAACCACTGTGCCCAAGCATCGTGCCCAATACAAGTAACCCCGACATCAAGCTCGGCTACCGACAAGTTCGCCCATGAAGACCCTAAAGTCGGTGGGAAGCAAAGCTCGGCCATATCTAAAAGAATCCTAATTCAAGAGGATAGGATCTCGAATCCTAGTTAGAAGACTTCGGATTCGAGATCTCAGTCGATGCATTGTGTATAAATAGAGGCTAGATTAGGCGAAATATATCATTCACTCTCTTTGTAATCGCTTCTTACACTCTCGATACATATACTCTCTCTCGCCCGTGGGACGAGATCTTATTCACGATCGAACCACGTAAATCTTTGGTGTTCTTAAGCATTTATTTCCCTTACGAAATTAAGATCGATCATTCACATTCACGACGCTACTAGCGCCTTGGGTGTGCATGCACCGACCAACGTAATCGAAAAAATCGATCTAACCGATTGGTTTCAATCGGTTTGGTTGATTCGGTTTTGATGTTAAAGGTTATCGGCTCGAAGTTTTTTACTAAAATCGGTTTTCATTTTTGGTTCGATTGGTAACTAAATTGAACCTATTATATATAAATATTATTTAATAATTAATAATTTAATTTAATAAATAATATACAATATAATTTGATATATTGGATGTTGCTTAACTAATTTTGATGTTTTATTGGTTATTTGTGACATTGTGAGTTTTTTTTTTATGTTTTTGCTTTGAAATTATGATAAAAATAGGTTTATCTGGAATATATATATAATTGGTCATTTTTTCGAATCCGACCAAAATTGATCGATTTTTTCGATTATATTTTCGATCGATATAAAAAATTTAATCGATTCGATTTTCGATTTGATGGATTTTGATCGATCGGTCAAACCGACGAACCGATACACAACCCTACTAATGCCTCATAGATGGGTCGGGTTATGTTGTTGTGCACTTATGTCACACTGTGCGTGGCTTAGGCCTCAAATACATAATTTTAAAACTTAAAAAAAGAAAAATTTGACCTAATAAATAATTTTAATCGTTTTAATTTGTAAATTTTTTTACGACAAAAGCAAAAGAAAAATAGAAAGAGCTTTGTGAAGCCGATCGCGCCGCCCTTTTTGTGCATGAAACAAAATTTTGAAAATTATATTCCCGGTTGAGCGCAATGTGATGGCTGCACGACCAATCGTTTGTGCATTCGCACATTGTGAAATCTATTCATGGCGCCGCATGCGAATGGGGCCTATTCGTGCAAGTCGCACATTTTCAATTTTCGACTAATCTATATTATATTTTTGTTAAGAATAAATTAATCTATTTATATAAAAAGTAGCTATTTTTTATAAGTTTGTACATAATAATTTATTTTCACCAAGTGTTTTTTTTTTTGTGAGACGTGTTTTCACTAAATTAAGTGGCTACTCCACTATTAACTCCTTCCTTTCTAAATTAATAAAAAATCGATTAATATTTAATTTGTCGTAAGTCAAGCATGCTAGTAAATTAAAATTTCTATCATAATTTTCATGATTCCAAATAATCTGGAATTTTGTAAAATTCTATGGAATCTTGATTAAGTCAATCGAATGTTGGAAACATTCATTTGGTACTATAATGTCAAATTCGAACGAATTTTGTAGAAAAATGAATTGTAGAAGAATTAAAATTAAAATTATCTCTTCAATTGCAATGCTCGCTAGCATGGTTCATTTTTTCTAGTGATTTTGATGGGGGGAAACTGAATGCTTGATAGAAGTTCTGTTATATCATGACATCCTCCAACCTAACACACAAAAAAACAAAGTTGTAAGAATTATAAAAAAAAAAAAAATTATGCTAATTGATGATCTTAGGCTGACAACACATTTCAAGGGCATCCCAATTTTATATTTGTGGACTAATTGTGTATTGAAAAATGACATTTTTCTATTGATTTATTGGAATTTTATAGAGATATGATATTGATTATAAATTATCCATAAAAAATAATAAAACTTATACCAAAATTCTTTTTTTTCTATAAATAGAGTATAATATTGCATATTTCCACTAATAAATCAAAACTTTATCTTCTTTCAATTTTACATTCCAATTCATGCAATTGTCATTTGTTAATAAGTTAAGTATAAACATTTGAATTGTATGGTAATATTTTAATTAATTATTAAACTAAAATATGAATATTTTTCATATTTTTTGTTAGATTTAAATTAAAAAAATTGTTATAAATAATATTCAATTAAAAATAAAGTAAAAAATATATATAATTTAGATTGAGTTGATATCATTGATCAGAGTAGAAATTAAACTTGATTATGTGTTATAATATGGAAGAGAAAAAAAATATTTTATTAGTAAGAATTATGGATGAGAGTAATCTAATATTATCATGTTGGGTCTAAGTAAAAAGAAGGGTGATGGGATATGGCCCAACCGAGTGGCCCACTAACAGCCCAAACGAGTGGGCCTAACGTTGGTAGCTTGAGCCCACGCGGTTGAGCCTAATCATCGCCCAAAACTCTAGCCCCAGTAACCGCCACCTCCATGATGAGAAGATGAATCGAGGTCGCGCCACCCTCCACGTGGTAGCAGAGGGCGAGAGGTCCCCGCCCGGCCAATGGAGGGCACGCGGAGAGAAGAGTCACGCCACGACCAATGGAGGGTGGGCGCCTTCGTGGAGAGGTGACGGTATAAATAGAAGGAAACCGATGTTAGAAGGGTTAGCAATTCTCGAATACAAGGGCATAAACAATACTCTGCGAAAGCTCTAGTGAAAGTATTGAGGAATCATTCCTCAGTGGACGAGATCTCATTAACGATCGAACCACGTAAAAGCACAGGTGTTCTCTATTGCTTCATATAAATCTCGCACACTCACTTAGCTAGATTCATCATTGGCGCCGTCGTGGGAACGCGAACAAGAAAGCTTCATTCCCCACGACTAAATGGCGAGAACACGCACAACCGCCGCTAACGCCGCAACAACCGCTGGAGGACGACCGGTGGTCGCCGGCGCCACGGAAGGAGATCGCAGACGCCACGAGCGGGCACCTCTCGAGGCCACATGGAAAATGTCTCCATACACCCGGGACCGCGCCAACGGCGTGGGGAAGACGTCGACCTCAACGAGGACGAGCAAAGCAGCTCATTCGTCCCACGAGGTCCTCGGCCGAGCTGTGAGCGAGTTCCTCCACGCTAATCTCGGCCGATTCCAAAGCTTCCTCAACCGGAGGACAACGAGGCGGGTCCTCTAGGGTCCCCGGATGAACACCACGGCCCCCGAGGCCGCCTCCCCATCTGAAATCGGCGCTCACCCGGCGTGATAGCGAGAGCGCGATCGCGCCCGACGCGCGGAGCCGCCACCGCGCCGAGCCGCAGACCTCATTCGCGAGCTGGCCACCGCGCCGAGCCGCCACCAACGGTCGCCCCGCCATTCGCGCGGCCGCTCTCCACCTCGGTCATCCCGGCCCCTTGCGGAGGCCGGACCCTCATCCACCAGATAGTTGTTGGCGGATGTCGTGGGCGGAGCACGTGCAAACGGGCAATGGGAGCGGGCATCCTTCTCCTCGGCCCAGACATGCGTGAAGTTACCCACGCTCCGGTTTACCTTCCCGACCACCAACAACGAGGTGGAGTATGAGGCCCTAATCTCCTGACTCCGCCCGCTAAGGAGCTGGGGTGGGTGAGATCCAAATCTTGGCGATTCGTGTCGTCGCGAACTGTGTGTTAGCAACACGAGGCAAGGAGACCGAATGAAACAATACCTCGACAAGGCAAAGAGATGTTGACCTCGTTCGGACACTTCAAGATCCACGAATCCCGAGGAAAAGCCGGTCGACGTCCTCGACAAGCTAGCGGCGCCATCAACAAGTCCACCGGTGGAGATCCGCCCGAAGCATAGCGGAATCCCACGCGTCGGCATCATCACCGAGATAGAGCCGACTGGATGTCTCCCGAAGGCTACACGGAACACGGCGCACTACCTTCAGATCGGCTCAAGCCAAAAGATGATGGCAAAGTCGAGTATCTCATGCGTGAGGGCGCTTCTCACCGGAAGTCTTACCTTCAACCCTCCCGAGATGCCTCGGGCCGGAAGAAGTTTACTCGTGCTCAACGAAATACACCGGTGGTCTTGTGGAAGCCACATCGGGTCGCGAGCACTTTCAAAGAAGACGCGAGGTCGGGATACTCTTGGCCCGCCTCGCAAGATCGGCCGAGCTCGTCAAGAGGTGCCCGAGCGCCGATCCACTCCACAATCAAAAGCCGCCTCGCACGGTTTGAGCAAACTGCGAGTCAAGTGGCCTTTCATGCGGTGGGGATCGACATTGTCGGCCCGCTCGACGGGCACCGTGTCACTCCGATATTTAGTCGTGGCCATAGACTACTTCACAAAATGGGTCGAGGCCGAGCCACTTTCGAGCATCACGAGCGTAGGATTCAAACCTTTGTGTGGAGAATATAGTCCGCCGCGCGCGATACCGCACATCCCGGTCTCGGACAACGGCACCCATTCGTCGACAAGAACTTCAAGGAGTGGTGCGAAGAGCTTCACATCGATCAACGCTTCACCGGTCGCACGCCCGCAAGCAAATGGTCGACGGGGTGACGAACCGCACGATCGTACAAGGATTGAAGAAGAGGCGGATCAAGCCAAAGCGACGGGCTGAAAATCTCCTCAAGTCCTCCGGGTCCCACAGACCACGCCTGACGGCGCGCAGGAGACCCCTTTAGCCCGGTTCACGGTACCGAGGCCGTCATACCAGCCGAGATCGGCGCCAAGCCCCGTGACTCTCCACTTCAACGGGCCGGAACGAGGAAGACTGCGGGCCAACCTCGACGCCTCGAGGAAGCATGAGCTCGCCTCATAAACGAAGCCAAGCACAAGAGCCGGTCGCCATTACTACAACAAAAGTAAAGGCCTCCACACCGAGTGGGCGACCTCGTCCTACTGAATAATGAAGCAAGCCGAGCCGAGCGCCTTAACAAGCTTGATCCGACATGGGAAGGACCTACCGCGCTCACGAGGACCTCGGCAAAGGGGCTATAAGTCGCCCACCGTCCTGGGCACTTATTCCCTAACTCGGCACATAACTCATCTAAGGAGGTATTTTACATAGCTTTGATTTTAGATCGCGACATGTTAGCCCTCCTATTGTTTGATCGATATGCGATCTTTGTTTACTTGTTTAATAAAACATCTGCTTTTCTAATGAGTATTTCACTTACGCTTCGTCTTACACCTATGTGAACATCCATTCGGATATACCACATCTAAACCTTCGCGAGGGACGCCACTACGAAGATGAAAATCCCACTAAGTAGGGTAAGCATACTGACTACCCATTAAGTTCGGCGTCACATGCAAAGCATACAGATTACCCATTAAGTTGGACGCCTACATGCGCAACGACTGAGACACCCATTAAGTTGATCGTACATGCAGCGACATCCGGACCGATCTCGCCACCTCATACCCCTTTATTTGGGAAGATATGCACTCGGTACAAAGTCCGAACGCATTAACGACTACAAACAAAGTACAAGCCATATACAAGACAACGATTTCAAAGCTCGCTTTCTACCCCTTTATTTGGGAAAATCGTTGTATACAAGATAAATACATTTATGACCAAAACGAAGTCTAAGCTATGTTTGTACCTCTCAAAGGAAAACGACACTTCAAACGAGTGCGAATACATTTATATCTACACAAGGTCCTATACTATACACGGCCTCATTCCGGCCTCAGGGCCCGCCGCCGGGACCGCCGGCCGCACCAATTCTACAAAATCCCGGGCCCGACGATGTATGCCCAGAACGAACTCGGTGCTGCCTTCGACCCGGTCGACGAGGCGGAATCACCACGCCCTGCTCCCGGCGCTCGGCGGCGAGCTCGGAAGCCAGCCGGACGGAAGATCGACTCTGTGGTCACCTTCACTCGACCTCCAGACAGTGGCGAAGGCGCAAGCACGGGCATCCGGGCGGGACGCACCCGAGGTCACACCCGACCCCACGGCCGGGACAGGGCCGTGTGCGACCGCCCGCCCCAAGCTCTCCGCCGACTGAGGTCCTCGGTCGCCGCCCGCCCCGTGAGGATCCTCGGATAATCCGCCTCTGCGGACCCATCAACCTCAAAGCCTACGGCATGATCGGAGTATCCGCCCTCCTCCGTGGTTCTTCTATGATCGGGTCGGCGAGCCGTTCTTCGCCTCGCCACTCTCCGGGGCATGCGGCGTTTTCGGACGATGTCGTACATCTCCATAAACTTCACCACGGAGTTGACGCAGCTTTGAACTTCTTCTTTGTTGGGCCCTTCCTCCCTCAAGACCATGCCCTCCGTGACAAGCTCGGACTCGGTCGTCGGCTTGGATATGGTAGTCCCTTGTGTAGCGGATCGCCTCTCAGACTCTGCATGCTCTCGACAACCGAGCGAGCCTCTCGCGGTCGATTCAAGTCGTTCCTCGACCGCATCAGCGTCCTGGATTTCGTCGGCGGATGTGTCCGCCACGGACTCGCCTGCGCGACCTTCAACTTCGGCGCCTCGTTCTCGCCGTGAGGCGGGCCACCTCCGATCAGCCTCGGTCAACTTCTTCTTGATTCGGAAGAAGACACCGAGCTCGCATCCATGGCGGCCAAAATTTGGGTCACTTTCGGCAGACCGACTCCTCCAAAATTGCACCTCCTCGTCCTTCCCGGCGGCACCCTGACACCTTTCACCGCCAGAATTCATGGTCGAGTCCCAAGTATTGAGATGCGTAATGCTATAAATGAAAAGACAACACAACTCTCGAAAGTGATAAACATCCTTTTATTGCATACGAAAGGATTTATTCGAGGGCTCGTGGTCCCATCGACCCCGGCGGTTCAACTATTACAATCGCCCACTAACCTCGGCCTCTCCCGGACTCATGGCCCCCGCCCCCGCCGTTCCTCATTTGCTCTCCGCTGCGGCGGTGGTCGGGTCGACCGACCCGCCGAGCTCGGCTCCTCCTCCTCCTCCTCCTGGCCGAGCCCGCACTGGGCGAAGCTCCTCAAGCTCGATCCTCATCCACCGGCATTGGGACACGGCCTCGGCCGCCGAGCGGACGTGGGGAGGCTAAGGCCTCCACCACGGAAGGCGGGCGCATCGGCAAGCACCCGGGCATACTCCAAGTTCACCGCCCTCGATCAATATCACCGCCCATGCCGCTTTGTCAAAATCTGGCATCGTGGCGCCAACCCTCCGGTGGGTAGATATCACTGCGGCCTCATCACGGCGGCGGTCGGAGATAAAGGCGGAGAAGGACTGACTCGATAAGTTCTTTGGCGAAGCCTTCAAGATGGGCCCTGCTTCCGCCGCCAAAGCACTCGTCCGATCTGCCGCCCTCTTCTCCGCCTCGGCCACTTCCTCCCGGCGACTCCACCTCGCGCGGCCTCCCGCACGGCAGTTCTTCTCTTCTTGTGGCGGCCTCGGCGGCCGCCCTAGCAACCTCCACTTCCTCCTCGCACGGCCGGCGAGGACTCGCATGTGACGGCTTTCTCTCAGGCTCACCGTGCGGGACGCAACAACATCGCCATGCGGCGCATCTCGCTCGCGATCAAGGCGAGTCCCGTCAAGCGAAACGAAAAAAAAAAAAAAAACGACTAGTACAAGGCGGAAGATCGCGGAGATCGGTACCTCGCGCGCATCATGGGCACGAGCCTCCACCTCAAGGCCGAGCTTGAGATCGGTTGCGGACCTTCAACAGATCGCCGAGGTTCCACCACCACGGGCTGCGGGTGGGCCCACACCTTCGCCTCTTTTAGAAGGCTCCATCGCCCGGTGGCGCAGTCGAGACGAGCCGGCCGCTTCCTCCTCCTTTTGTGCTTAAGGCGCCTTTGCATTCTGTAAGAAAAATCGCGTTAGTCGAGAGGTCGAACCTATAAGAAGGAGAAGAGGTGCCTCGCCGCTCGGACCCGTCCCCGAGCTGCGACCTGCACACCTCGGCCCGGCATCATTAAGGTTGTCCTCGGTGAATTTATAGAAACTTCACCGAGCGATTGTTGTTCCTCTACCCACCGAGGGCTTAAGCTTTATATCCGCCACCTTACCCATCCCCCAACCGTAGATCGGATGCCCGTCGGCCCCTCAAAAGAAAAACTTCTTTTGCCGCCCGACACCTTCGAGGTTGACTCACCCTAAAGCCGCCGAGGCGAAGATAAGACCTCTCGAGTACTTGACGAAGAATCGTGATCAAGAGCTCAAAGGAGAACTCCTCGGCTACATGATATCAGCTAACCCCATCTCAACTACCGACCTAATGGGTTAAGGGGTGAGCGGCGAGATGGGGATTGGAAATACTCCGAGGCTCAAAAAGATGGGGCTAATCGGGAACCCAAGACCCCCTAAAGCGTCTATATACATAGTTATGAATCCCTCCGGAGGGGCTAACGCTCTATCAGATGGGTGCGGAACACACCACCAGGCGTCGGCCGGAATGTGACATTCCCCTCCTACTCTTATTACATCGTCAAAAATCACAGACGATCTGACGTCCCTCACATTAACCCCATCCCACGCAGATGATATTCTTTGGAACCTAGCGCCAATCTTCCTACACCTACCCGACAAGGTATAGCAGGAATAATCCCTAACCTCGATTTCACTATCAGGAGAGGAGGATGAGCGGTTCGAACCAGAAACTCCCGCGGGAGATGATCGGGCGGACCCGGAAACAGGGGCGAGGGCGTACTCAGAAACAGAGGAAGAAGACATACTTACTTTTAAAGTAGTAATGCGGCTACTTCAAATAAAATCGGGCTCGTAAAATCTCTCACAAATTCTCTCGAATTGTTAGCGTCGAAGAAGAAGAAGTGAGCAGTTTCTCTTTTTCGCTTATTTATAAGACTAAGGCGCTGCAAATTGCCGTTTCAAATTCAACACGTGCTACACGTGATTGGATGTCGTACACGCAAGACGCTATTCGGCGCCTAACTACCGCTGGCGCGTCGGCGTCGCCAGATAGGGCCAGGCCGATCGACCTAGCAATCATCATACGGACCGGCGTCTTCTACATGGCGGCGCCTCGGTCGCACCCGCCCTCCCCACAAATGTCGAAATACACATCGACCTCCGCGCCTGCCGGACACGGATCGGACCTCGTCCGCGGATCGGACCTCGTCCCACCAGATCGGACCTCGTCCAACCAAATCGGACCTCGTCCGCTGGACCGCGCCTCGGCGATAACCAACGCAAAGCGCGTTATTGGTCGGACTTGACTTCCATCGGTCGCATCTTTCTCGGCGGACAATAAACAACAAACTCGGATCGGCACCGAAGACCTTCGCGATCCAAGAAACAACTCGGCCTCACCACGCCTCTCGCTTCGGCGGCCTTGTATTCACTCCGCCCGCCTCGTTGTGCCTCGGCTATTCGTGGCTATGATGGGATATGGCCCAACCGGTGGGCCCTGCTGCGAGCCCAAACGATTTGGGCCTAACGTTGATAGCGAGCCCCGCGGTTGAGCCTAATCATTGCCCAAAACTTCAGCCCCAGAACCGCCACCTCAATGGGAGAAGATGAACGAGGTCGGCGCCACCCTCCACGTGGCGCGAGGCGAGAGGTCCCTTTCCTACGATGGAGGCACGCCGGAGGAAGAGTCACGCCCCGACCAATGGAGAGGTCGGCCGCGCCGAGACGAGGCGGCGGTATAAATAGAAGGAAAGCGATGTTAGAAGGTTAGCAATTTCTTTGAATCTGAGGGCATAACAATACTCTGCATGCGGAAGCTCTAGTGAAAGTATTGAGGAATCATTCCTCCGTGGGCGAGATCTCATTAACGATCGAACCACGTAAAAGCACAGGTGTTCTCTATTCTTCGTATAAATCTCAGACACTTTCGGCATTAGATTCGTCAAAAGGAGAAATAAATGCTAGACTCATATATGAAGAATTGGGGTAGTTTGTGTTGGGCGAATCAACCTTTAAATTAGCCCACATTGAAATCAAAATCTTTATGATTAATCAGAATCGAGCTTCAGATATTTTTCTTTGATATCAATTAATAAGTACAATTGAGTTTAAGACTGAAATAAACATTGTCTCGCTATTTACACATGTATCATGTATGTTTTCTCTCATGTTTCTTCTTTTCCCTATGCCTTGCAAGTGCGCACCCTGTTGTCCCATTGCCACGTCTACTAATATGTTTTGTCTCTTTCTCTGTCATTTAGTTCACAATTTAAGGGTCTTCCTGCTGTAACACGTTCGATGGCTTATACTAAAAATCCATGCCCATATTCTCTCTCATTGCTCAAATTACCATAAAAGACGACATGAAGTCATGTTCACAGATTCTCTCGCTCACCTAATTGTTTCTTGTATGCAGTTTGTCCAGAAGGATCACGTCACTAAGTTCAGGGCCGTCGCTGAGGGCTGGTGAGCATGAGCGACCGTCCAGGACCCATTATTTTAGGGGGTCCAAAATTTTATATATCCTTTTATATTAATATAAATATTCCTTCAAAAAATAAATATTCAATATCCCAAAATGTTGTTATAAACTTTTGAGGGCCCAAATTTTGTAAAAACAAATAATTCTTTTATAAATGAGATATTGTACATCTTTTTAGATATATTCAACTATTTCTATAGTGTAAAAATGGTCCATATTTGTTGTTTTCGCCTGCGCCATTATTTGTCGGGCCAACTGCCGACTAAGTTCAACAATTTTCCTTAGAAACCCTTGGGTGAACTTTTCAGTTCAGCATCATACATCAAACCATGCCAGAGGAGAGGTGCCGCCTCGTTGTTCGAAATGAACCAGTGAGTTGAATATTTAGTTTATGTTGTATGTTTTAATTGATATTCTAATACACACGAATATTAGATTGGCCTGAGGAGAATTTTAATTCTTACTACACACGGTCTCTCACACATTCACATTGATCCACATGCCTCAGTAAAAAATAAAGGAATGTTTAGAAAGAAAACACACAAAAGCTACACATAGACCATTAATTTTTCACCTCGACTGACCAGCATGTCCTGCAATTTTTTGTGTTGGATTAATAATAATATTGTTCACGTAATGCATCAATCAATCTTGCTTAAATGAGTTGATCGACAATCTATTTTAGTCTATTTTAGCCTTGCCTAAATAAGTTAATCAATGACCTAGTTTACTCTATATGCGCTAGTGAACAATATTTCTAATTCCTACCACGATATTACTTCTCTGTTGACTTCTTGTTTTGGAATCTCCATAAAGATATTTTCTATGCACTTTCTACATCATCTTCATCCTATTATCCTCTCCATTTAGTAAGCATTTTTAATGTGTTCGTTATTTACAATCCTCTCAATCATCCTATCCTATATCATTATCCTCTTAATCTAGAATTTTTTGTATGTTTGCTTTCCATTAAATTTGTTATCTAAATCATAAATCTTTAAGAGTTGGGGGTTCATTTAAGTCAGTTTTAAACGACAAATACATGTTGTAATCTGTGTTACTCGAACACTTCATTTTGCAGAAGGATCCATGTCGACACGACACGACACGGATACTGACACGAAATACGTGTCGGATCCTCCAAATACACCTCGGGCACTCCATGGAGAGAGACGGTTGGTATTACAAGTTTAAATCTTATTTAATGTATTAATTGAAAAAGCTGTCACACACTTTTAACTTTTGTTCAAATTGAAAAAGCTGTTACAGACTTTAACTTTTAGTTAATGTATTGCATTAACTCCATATTGAAAAAAGTGCAAACTAACTTTTAGTTAATGTATTTGCATTACTCCAAATTGAAAAGGTAATGCCCGAGGCCAAATGTCTCGGGTTCGAGTCCACCGTAACAGCCTTTAAATTCTGTATTGAATTGACAAAAAAAAAAAAAAAAATCACGAGACTAACTTTTAGTTAATGCATTGCATTAACTCAAAACATTCAACCTCCCTCTACAATCTATATGAAAGCATTTCGTTACAAATTTCCAACAGTAAATATTACAAACTCCTAACATTTTGATTTTCTTCTACATTCTTTTTACACTTTCCAAATTCTCTTCTGATCTACAAATTGTTACTGTACAAATTGTAATTTTGGATCGTTTGATGTACTTTTGATGGTATTTTGCACTTATTTTGATGTATTTTGAAGTTTACTTCAAACTTATTTTAAGTTTTTATAAGAATGTTATGTTATTAATTTTATGATCGGTGTATTCCGTATCGGTGTCCAAAGTTAAGGCGGTGTCCCGTATCGATAATTTTCTTAAAAATTGTATCGACACTCGGATCCGCACCCATGTCCGATACCATTGGCGGAGCTACGGGGCTGGGGGCCCATGGGCCCCAAATTTTTTAAAAATATTACTATTATATACTCATTTCATTTCAATAAATACATTATAGTGCAGGTTGGTTAGTGTCATTGTCTCTAACGAAAGACCGAGGTTCGAATCGAGCGGGTAAACTTTTTCTTTTTCCTTTCCTCTTCTCTCTTGGCGGTATTCGGCTATTTTTCTTTCCTTCTTTCTATTTTCTTTATCCTTTCCTTATTTTCTTTTTTCCTTTCCTCTTCTTTCTCTTATGGGTTCTGGGCTATTTTCTTTCTTTCTTTCTATTTTCTTTATCTTGGCAAATTGATGACATAACAACACTAATAATTATAAATATATATATATGTACATATTGATAAAATAAAAGATATATATATATATATAGTACATAAACAACACTAATAATTTTCTTATTATTTAATTTTTATACGTATTATTGATTGATTGTTTAGTTATTTGTAAATAAATTTTATTATTTTATTTTTGTAAAATATTAAAACACAATGAAAAATAAATTTAGTATAAATATTTACTTCTATTCAAATAATATTATGCTATTATTTAATTTTATTTCAATTTTTAATTTTAAAAATCTATTTTATGACCTTTTAAAGTAATAAATAATTGGGCCCCCAAAATAAAATTCCTGGCTCCGCCACTGTCCGATACCCATACCCGTGTCCATGTAACATAGGTTGTAATTAGTCAATCTGCATCGTCATAATGCCATTGAACTAGTCGATTTTTTATTTTTTTAAGTGTGGGCTTACTGTTTCTATGTTAGAGTTTGTTCTACATGCATCATACATGGTAACTGTAATCCGTGATTGATGAAAGTATAAGGATTTGATTTATGTCTCATTTGTTTTACTTTCTTCTTCAGCATATCGAAAGCTTGCTCGGAACTATCACCTTGACGTGAACAGGTAAGTAACAATGTGCCTTTATTTTTATTGGTTTTCAACTACTTTTTTCTTTTCTTTTTCATATTTAATCTTTATAAATTAATTTGGTGTTGATGTTAGTGTGATTGGGAACATATAATAGCTTGTAGTTTTATGCCTTTCGATTTGTTATGTTTGAGGTTTTCTGTAAAGATACCAAGTTTTGAAATTTGAAAGAGTATTCATAAGATATACATCTGAAATGCAGAGAACTATGAGGTTGAAATCTTATCCTTATAATGTATACACACTTCACATTTTTTGCTTTAGCTTTCCATATAAATGAATTTTCTAAATAGTTTTTTTTGTTACAAGTTTTATCAGACGATGAGAAACATTCCATATATGACAAGTATGGGGAGGCTGAGCTTAAAGGTATCGGCATGGGTATGGGGGTAAGTCATGCTGCGACTATTGGAAATCTAAATCCATTAATATAGATGTTTATTAGATAGTCCATTAAAATTTGCACTTATGTTCTCAATATTTTATTTATTAAACTTATCTAAGTCAGTTATCAAATAAATAGTATTAAAAGTAGATGAATAATCATTTATAAAATTTAAAAGTAAGTTTTTTAACATTTGTGTATTTTCAATGATAGGATTTCAACAACCAATTCGATATATTCGAGTCATTATTCGAAGGCACGGGTGGCATGGGAGGAAAGGGCTCCCGCAGTCGAGCCACGGAAGGCGAAGAACGGGTCTATAACGTGATTCTCAACTTCAAAGTCGCAGTGTTTGGCATCGAGAAAGAGATTGAAATAACTCATCTCGAGAGTTTGCGCACCTTTGGACGGTTCGGGGTGAAGCCGGGAACAAGTCCACCCAAGTGAAGCACGTGCAGAGATCAAGGGCAAGTCGTAGCATCCACGAGGATGCCACTAGGCATCTTCCAACAGGTCATGACTTGTTCGACTTGTGGTGGGGAGGGAGAGATATCGACTCCTTGCAACACATGTGGGAGTAAGAGCCGAGTGAGAAATTGAAGCGTATCAGCTCCTAGCCGAGATGGATTCTAGGAGATGTTTCAGGGTGCGAACGAGGAATTACCAGACGTGGAGGGGCTCTCCGGAGATCTTTTCGTCAACATCGACGCCTTCCACGATCTCGTCTTTGAGGGACGACACCAACATTCTTTATACGTGCAAGGTTTCTTATATCGGCGCCATCTTAGGAGCGATGGCGAAGGTGCCGGCGGTCGATGGGTGGTCGACCTCAAGATTCTATCATGCGCAAGCAGGGGCGACCTTAGTCATGGCAAGAAAGGCGTCCCACTTCTTAACGGGGAACATGATGGGAGACCACTCGTTAAGCGCAAGTCGAGATCCCGAAATGACTAAGAGGTGTTTGGTGAGCTTATAAGCTCTAACAAAAAGCTTATATATTTGTTTTGGGAAACTATAAGCTCCAAACACCTCTAATGGTGACGAGAGGAAGGTAATTGAGCGACTTGCTAGCCTAAAGAAAGAGAAGGCTCCAGTGTGAGGTAAACTAATATTTGCAATTTATCATACTTTTAGTGATAGATGTTGTATTTTTAGAATTAAAGTCATTTATAATCCACATTGCTACCTCAGTTAATCTTCATGAGAGCTAAAGAATACTTGAAATTTTGGGATTAATTTGGTGTTGTGATTTAACTACAAATACAAATGATAATTTTTGGGGCATATGCTTTTGTAGTGCCATTGAAATAAGGTATTCCTACTTTCAATCTCTCATTTCCTTTTGCATCAATTATATAATTTCGCATTTGGATGATTGGGCTCTGTTTCAAAACTAGGTTCGATGAAATAGACATGTCTGCGAATTGCCTAGGATTAGGTTGGAGGCGAAGATTAGCTGATGTTGGGGTACATTTAATGTTGCAATCCTATGCACCGCATCTCAATCAAGGATGGTGACATATGACAAATCTACTTTATCACAATTGTTGGGGACCCATATCTTTATACATGACATCATCTTTAAATGGGGATGTAGTACATAAGGCTACAACATCAATTTACCTTGATGCTAGAGTCTCGTTGCATGTTTTATTTTATCAGTTTACATCAGTAGTAGAGCCACGTTTAGTGATAGTGGGGCTATTGCCCCACCTCAACTTTACTCATTTACCTCTAGTTATACATCTAATTACAGATTTACCTCCAACTTGCCCCGGCAAAAATTTGTAAAATAAAGAGGAAAGGAAAAAATGTAATTTTACAAAAAAATTATTTCTTCTTCATCAAAACACATCCTGCACACACAGACTGCATTGCTTCTCCATCCTTTTCAATTTTTTATCTTTTGGGCTTCAATTCTTTATATCCCAAGTCCAAGGTAACTCACATTTACCTTCTTTAATTTATTTTTCTTTATTTTACTAATTTAATGTTTATATTTCAACTGATTTTTCTTCAATTGAGATAATGACTCTAGATAATCAACTTTAAAATATTTTACAAATGTGCATTCTAGGAAAGACTTTGCCAATTTGAAAAGGATGGGAAATCTTGCCAAATAATTAGTGAAGATAAAAAAAGATATCGTGTATCCCTTGATGTATAAACTTATCAAACTTGCACTTATTTTACCTGTAGCTACTGCAACTGTGGAAAAAGCATTTTCTTTCATGAAGATCGTGAAAAATCGGCTTCGTAGTCGAATGAGAGATCGTTGGATGAATGATTATTTGATTACTTATATTGAGAATGAATGTTTTTATGCAATTGATAATGAGTTGATATTACGTCGATTTCAGAATATGAATAATCGTATAAAATTATTGTAATTGGTAAACACATTTTTATAATATAATTTTTATATGAATTATTCTAAATTTTTTTGCCCCACCAACCTTCGGGGGCCCGGCTCCGTCCCTGGTTTACATAATTATATCTAAAAAGGCAAAGGGCATACCAGTCCGGCCCAAGCTCATTGATCCAATGGTAGAGGGCCAAAAATTGTTCGGGCCATCATTTTAGATGTAAGGCCAGCCCAAAAGGTGGGCTTCTATCGGGTTGTCGTGTGGTCCTACACTTAACTTTTGGGGTTTAGGCTAGCTTGACCTGTACCAATTGAGGCAACACATGGAATTTGGTCGGGCTTATAACGAATGCACAATCGTCCAAAAATGGAAAGTTAGTCGGGTCATATTTGACATCTCTTGATATTACTGATGTAATTGGTCGAATGAAATACGAAATTACTCTCTTTTTGGTCGATTAATCACGAAATTTTAAAGGTGCGTCGCGGTGGATTCGAGCCAGAGCGGCTGGCGCCAGGCGTTAACCACTCTACCACTGGCCAACACACACACGAAATTACTCTTCTTTTGTGCACACAAGGCATCAACAATTTCTTGGAACAAAGATCGACCAATTCATGCATGAATCTATTTGGTTTCATATCATCTCTGTGAATTGGATTGTATTTGAACTACAAGCACCTTTGCTCTCAAAAGCTACGTTAAAATATATATGTATTTGAACTATTCACCAAATTTTCCAAAGAGATGTGATCATCAATGTAAGAGTCATCCACCACTTCAACCCACTTGCCCGCAATCCATGTGCTCCTCCACATACTAATTGGTTGTTATGATATGAGCATACAGACTGGTTCCTGCAATAGTTCAACCAAAGGAATTTCGAAATAATTCGACTGCCCTAGAAAATAATAATATCTCCGACTCTGTTTTTTATATGTGGAACTAACATCATAACAATAATATGTTCGACTTAACTCGTTTTATTGAGTATTTAATTTTGCTTGTATTTAAAATCAATAGTAGTCAGTTTATCGTAATACTATTTTCTCTTCTTCTTTTTCTTTTCTGAATTGATAGTGACACTACTTCATGCAAAATAAACTTCACTCAAAGGTGTTGATTCATCTAACACCCAAAACAATAAAAGCAACGTATATGTTGATTCGAAACCTACTAGTTTTTTTTTTTATCAATTTGTGCCTTGATGGTTAAATTTGTTAATCTAAAACTATAAAGAAAAGTGTTATCATTTTTGTGTTCTTTTCAATTACTAATTTTTGTATTGAACAGGATACCGTCATACATGTAGCGATTTTATTAATAAACAATTTTTTCATATTTGGATTAATAGCTTCAATCGTTCAAACTCTAAATTATATTAAAATTTTGGCCCTAAACAGTTTAATTAATCTTTCCATCTAAAACCATAAACATGGCCGGAGCCAAGGCTCTGACACCCCTAGGGATCGTTGGAGCAATTTTTTATTGTTATATTTATGTTTAATTTTGTATTTTCTTTGATTTTTATATAAATTTTAATTTGGTACCTCATGAAGCAGAAAGAGACGACGTAGTCGAGGCGGAGCATGTAAAGATACTGCTGGGGTCGTCGTAGGCATAGCTGTACGCCGTCGGGCACGCCTTCTTGAACAGCTTCGAATACGTCGTCGGCTGACAGGTCACTGAATTCGCGTACAACCCTTTGCAGCAATACTCATCCGTGTTGAACACATCGCACGCGCTCCTGCACCCCACCACACGCCCTCCTCCGCCGCGCACCGCCAGCTCCTTGGGGCAGCTGGGGCGGAGGTCGCCATCGCAGCCGGCGGCGCTGCAGTTGCCTCCGCTGCCGTTGATCGGCGTCACCGTCATGGGAAGGTTGAAGCCGTCGACCAGACTGACGTCGTAGAAGTCCGGCGAGGCCAACGTGAACTCCGCCAGCGACGCCGGTGTGTTGCCAGAGGCGCCGCACTTCAAGCTTGAGCCGCAGCTGCCTGTCTCGCATGAGCCATTGCCGCTGTTGTCGAACTTGCAGCCGGTGCGGCCCCAGATGCGGCCGGACCAGCCGACCGGGGCGGTGAAGATACGGCTCTCTCCGGTCTTCAGGGTGAAGCCTCCGCCGGCGAAGTTGTCGCCAGGAAATACCGCTGGCCATATCATTTGACGGCAGTAGTTGACAATGGTGAAAACTCTTGCGCCATTGGAAGGTATTGGCGCTGTAATAAATCATGCAAATTAACAAGAAAATTCCTCTTCAGTTAAAGGTTGAAAAATAAAAATTACTAATGAAATTGTTTTACTATCAAAATTGGATGCAAACTAGATTAAAAAATAAATAAATTTATATAGTAATTATTTATTTCTTATATGTCTCCTTAATCTATGCTGTAATTTGTAAAGATATCTCTCCATGGAAAATGGTGTTATCCCAGAACAAAAAAATTCTCGTGCATTGAATTGAGTTGTGTTGGGTCGGATTGGTGTTGGGTTTGACTCAAATATCCGATCAATGATTCGTTATGTATGTAAGTGACAGTTGTTTTGAATAAAAGTGATAGTCATTTTTAAAAAAATGATAGTTATTTTAAATAAAAGTTACATTAATTATGATAAAAGTGAATATTCTTATGATTAAAAGTAATAATTTTCAGAATAAAAGTAACAATTATAATGAATAAAAGCAATAGATATTTTTAATAAAATATTAACAACTATTCCTACCAATTATCTAATATATAAATCATAGTTGTCATTAATAAAAGTGACAATTTTGATTAAGAAAAGTGACACTTGTTTACATTGGAAATTTTTTTCTATCTTTTACTTAAAAACATGATTCTAATAAATATGACAGTTATTTTAAATAAAAGTAATAGTGCATATAAATAAAAATGACAGTGTTTATGAATAAAAGTGAATGGATTGCATCTGCGTCGAATCCAACTTGCACGCATTGTGCAATGGAGCGTACCAAAGTGTGCCTCATCCCAAAAGTAATATATAATGTAATGTTTTAAACATCAAATGTACGTTATATCTCTAGTTTTACAATATACTAACATATTTATATTGATTGATAAAAAGAAAATTCATTAGACTTATTTTGTAATTTTGGCATCACTTTTTATAAATGTTACAGTTATGACTCCACCTCCTTTATAGCAATTCTAACACTCCCAATTTTGTAATTTCAACGCTAATATTTTTTGGAATTTTTGCTACGAATCAGAGGCGGAGACGTTATGAAAACATGTTAAAACTGATATTAAAATTGCAAAACATATCAAAATTGATGATGGTGCCAAAATTGCCTAACAACTCAAAAATTGATGATTTATTTGGAAACTAAAACGACTACTCTATGCATAACAGATTCTAATAAAATAAAAAATGATAAGAGAAGAAAGAGTTATGAACATGTATAGATGTTACCTGAAATGAAAAGAATTGAAACCAGAAGCAGTGGAAAATAAAGACTTTTGATGAGCTCCATGATGTTTCTAATTTTCTTATTTCTTTCTAAAATAAATTTGTGAAGGTTGATGGTGACCATGATACAATATATATATATCGTTAATGAACTGTATGTATAGGTGAAATATATATATATATATATATATATATATATATATATATATATATATATATATATTAAGGAGAAGAATACGTGCACTGAAGAGAAATGAGGAGTAGTAGAAGTTCTGGATAGATTTCTTTGTGAAAAAGGGGAATCATTCTTTTCCTGATTGTGTTTCATCAAAGTAGTATATTCTATTCTTTCGACATTCCTATGAAGTTTGCCTTTTTGTCATCATTTTTGCCTTTCCCAAAATGGGAATACAATTCATCAATTTTATTTAAGGTTAGGTTCAAATGAGAACCATTTTTATTCTAAAAACTAAAAACCAAATGAATTTATTATGAAAGTTGATGAATCCGTTTGATAAGTTACTGAATTTGGGTTCGAATCTCATAGGGGGCGAAAATTCTATTTTTGGATTAATTAACTTTCCAGTGATTCATCAACTTTCACAATCATTTTTTGGTTCTCACATTCTCATGATAAAAGTGGTTCTCACGTTAACCCTCTCATATATATGTAGTACCCAATCTAGACCACACATTTTGAATACGTGGCCGCACCACAAGCTAACACGTGGCAGCTCATTTTCTTTTCTTTTTCTTTTTTATTTTCGCAAGGGACAAAATTGGAAAAAATCAAATCAGTCGTCATCTTCTCCTCCTTGGTGGCAACGGACGGCGCCGAAGACTACGACGGTGGCAACACCGACGAACAACAACAATATAAACAAATAACAACAAACAACAGATTTTGAAAGAAAGACAAAGAAGAAAAAAATTGAGAACAAAATTGATGAATTTTGAGAAAAAATGGAAGATAAATTTGATAGATGATTGGAGAATCGAGAAATATGGTGACTATGGTGGTGGTTCACGGCGAATTCGCGGTGTCGGGGAAAGAGGCAGCGAGAATAATCGAGAGAATGATGAATGAGAGATTTGTTGTCGAAAACCATAAAAATATATTGAACAAAACATGAAACTGCATTGAACAAAACATGACAATGCATTGAACAAAACATAAAACTACATGTTGCCACAAAACATAAACATGCATTGAACAAAGCACGTTCATGCATTGAACAAAGCACGTCCATACATTGATCAAAACATGTCAATGCACTGAACAAAACATAAAACTGCATGTTTCCACAAAACACAAACATCCATTTAACAAAGCACGTCCATGCATTGATCAAAACATGTCGATGCATTTAACAAAACGTAAAATACCTTTGTTGGCGAGCGGCGGCGGCGTCGGAGCGAAAGCGAAAGCACGAGTGTGCGGGCGTAAGCTTCCAACCGCATGCATTATTATGTTCAACTATATGCATTTTTTGTTCATTTGAATGTATTATTTAGTTTTCAACTGAATGCATAGTTTTTTTTCGCAATCACATAACAAATCAAATTACTAATATACCATTACTATAGCGAAAATCAGCGAAATTAAGCTTAAAAAGTCCAAAAAAATCTCAACCGTATGATCTATGAGATGAATGGATGAGATTGAGTACTACATACTATCTTTGACTCGGGGCAAAATTTCATTTTTATATTCATTAACTTTTCAATGTAGTTCATCAACTTTCACGATAAATTCATCATTTTTGGTTCTCACATTCTCACGATAAAAGTAGTTCTCCGTTAACCTCCCATATATATATAGGAGGGATCAAATAGTACCAAGCGAGGTAGTATGTAGTACTCAATCTCGTCCATTCATCTCATAAATCTATGGTGGAGATTTTTGGATTTTAAGCTTATTTTCATTAATTTCGCTCTGATGAGGTAGATTAGTAATTTGATTGTTATGTGATTCAACAAAGCATGCATAGAGTTGAACTCAACTATGCATTTAAATCAATACAAAAATGCATTCACTGAACACAAAATGCATATGAGTTTCAAATTTGTCATCTTGAAAACACACTCCGGTATTCGCTTGCTCGCACCAGTAGCGGTTGGGCGCGATGCGGTTTATGTTAGTGAATGCGGTTTATGTTATTTCATATGCATTTTTGTGTTTTGTTGTGGCTCTTCCCAAACCTAGCGTCCCACCCCAATGGCGAGCACCTAGCGCCCTACCCAGTGTCGGAGCCCACTGACATCCTACCAAGCGTCGGTAGCGCACCAACGCCGGTTGTGTGTGATGCATTGTTATATTATTTTAAATGCATTGTTATGTTATTACGTATGTATTATATGTGTTTTGTTGTGCCTTCCCAAACTCGGCGCCACAGAGACCCCAGCTCGCGGGACTCCTGCACCGGCGGGCGGCACCAGGCGCCCATTGGTGCCTTCCATTTGCCCTGAGCGAAAATGGGTTGCCACGTGTCAAATTTTAGTGCGTCACGTGTTGAAATGTGTGGTCTAGATTGAGTACTACATCTTATCGGGGATGGGCTACGGAACCCAACCCTATATATATATATAAAGAGTTGGTTATAAAGGAAAATACCTCTTAAATAAGAACTAATTACCACCGGTAGATTGAATAAGATCGAAGACTCATAATTATTTAACGATAAAAATAGTCAAATTTATAAATTTTCACTATTTGGATCTTTCACATTCTATTCTTCATTGTTCGTGTAATTCGTGTTGTTGTTCATGTAATCGTAGTTCTTGTGCATGCTATCTGTTTAGTATGATTTTGTGCTTATTCTTGGTATATTTATGCATGTCGTTTTCCGTGGTTTGTCTTATTTATGCTGTTGTTTTGATTAGTATTTATCGATTTAGACTTATTTCGTTTGTTTCGATGTTTTATAGAAAAACGGTGTTAAATATGACAAAATAGATCTGCAAATAGCTGAAGTATATTGAAGAGCTTCTCGATAGAAGTTTGCGGTGCAAGCAGATCGTAATCGGAGTTGAGCGAAGGAGAGCAGCGAATCATCAAAGTCGCGTAAGTGCGCCCGTCGCCCGGGCGCCCGTCGTCCGTCCGCGATGCATCTCGCCCGCATCTCCGCTCCACGCTAGTGGTGCTCCCGTCCGTGCCTCGTCCGCGGGCGCATCTCACCCGTGTCGCTGCTCGTGCCCGGCACCACACCCATCTGCGCATCGTCGCCTGGCCGCCGCCTCTCGCGCCTCGCCCGCGCCGCGTCGCCCGTCGCCCGCAGCGCCTCGTCCGCGTGCCACGCCTCAAAGACGTACGGCCGGCGCATACCTCGTGCATCCGTGCTACCCGGCCCGGTCGGCGCCTCGTTCACCCTGATCGTCGCTTTTCGGCACCTCGCCCGTACGCCTCTCCCGTGCGGCGCCCGCCTCGTCGAGCCCACCGCCTCGTCCTTGCCCGGTAGCTGCGCCCGCCGCCGCTCGGGCCCGGTTAAATCAACGTTGGGCGTCCTCCAAGCCGAGTTCGTCCGGCTCCACTCGGCACGCCTCCGCCCGCGTCAAGCGTTTGCATCCATCACCGTTGGGCGTATACATGACCGTAGCGTCGGCTCTTTCTTCCGTTCGGTGTTGGGTGTCTCTCGATCCGTCAGAGAGCCACCCACAGCGCCGTCTTCGTCACGTCCGGCGCTGGGCATCTCTTCTGCCTCATTTCATTAGCCGCTCGCGTCCGGTGCTTCACCCCATCTGGGGTTGGGCGTGATTTTAGCCCAATTCATTGTTTTCGTGGGTTTTTTCGAGGGTTATATAAAATTGGAACAACCGTTCACGGAAATATAATTTTCCCCATAGACTCACATTCGCGATTTTCCATTCTTTTGCTTCCTTCACTTTTCCTTTCCATTTAATTCTTGCATTTGGATTAACAATTGGGATTGAACGATTCCGAACTTTTGGAAGATGAATTTATCTATGAATGATTTGTAAGTTTTTCTCGTTTCATTATGTCTATGTAATTGCTATGGGGATAATTTCTACCATGAGATAAATTATTGATTTGTATGGAAATAAATGTTGGATTTGGTCTTGCCTTGAATTGTGATTGTTGGGTTGATGATTTGTAATTTCTTATCCATATAAATTGATTATTTCATGATCTTCATACATGGGCTCGAAAGAATAGTGGTGTAGGTTGATTATGTGCTTATGTTTGATTATAAAATAATCGAGAGCGGTTTATGATAGATATAAGTTTGACAGTGAGGTCAAGAGATTGATTTGTTGTTGAGTAATTTATATATGTAGATAGTTTTTGCTATCGTGTGTATTTATGTTTAAATATCATTCGTAGTTGATGGCGGCAGGGTTGAGAGACTAGTTGTCATTAATTTCGAGTCTAACATTGATGGGATCGAGAGACTAGTTATTGTTAAACGCTAGGTGAGAGGTGTGGGTGTTTTATGCCGTTGTGCACCGGCTTGGCTCATTAATAGCGATGATAGATTTTGAACCCTAGAACACCGTCTCAAATTCTGTGTATATGCTAATTCCTCTTGTTGTCCAAATGAATTCCTTTTACCCACTTTATTTCTTTCATGCTTTCGTCCGTTTCATGATGGACCACTTATTTTAGGACGTTAGTATTTTTTTTGTGACATAGAACCTAGCGCATTAAGCGCTTCCATAGAGATTTGACTTTGGTTGATCTTCTGCTCTATAAGGGCCTCGTCTATGCGAGAACCTAGAGGTGCAAATTTAGGTTGAGCATTATCACATTCCGATTAATTATTCTTGTCATATCCGTCTTTCTTAATAAGATTAGAAGGACTTTCGAACTTAAATTTAAATGATTAGGTGTCAGATGAAAGAAATTTTAAATTTCAACAAAAATTTATTCGTTAAAGCGATTACGAAAATTATTATATATAATATAATAATTGAATATGATTATACATATATTTATAAATCATTATATAAGTAATATATGTCGAGGTTTAATTTATAATCTTTAAGATCGACTTGGTAGTAAGAATAAATCGTATAATGAGAACTTTGGTTTATAGTAAAACGAAAGCGTGGATAATAAAACCTAACTATATAAACTCATCTCCTCCTAATCCTTGAACCCTAGCCCCATTTTCAGAAATTCACACTCTCATTTTGCACAACTCAAGCAAGAAGGAGACAACGCAAGGTAAAACTTCCTTCCAATCCTCATATTTCTTCCTTCAATTACAGAATCAATAACAAGCTACTGCATACATTTATAGATGTTAGATTGCTTAAACTCATATTACATATCCTAAATCCAACAACAAACGAATAAAATTCTAGATATACAAGAAATGTTTTTGAACCTAGAACTATAGTGTTTGAGCCGAGCCACTAAGGCTGTCGGCCAACGCGGTGGCTGTGCAACTCGCCGACCGATGATGCGTTCGCCGGAGACGAAGGAATAAGGACGGCAGGCGCTGCTGGAGCTGGGACGGCGGCACGTCGCCGGAGAAATCCACGCGACGATGGCGTCGACGTTTTACAGAGGAGAGGCAGTGAGGCGCTCGGCCGGAAACGATGGCAACGGCGCCAGATCTGGTGCGGCTCACCGACGAAGGCGACAACGACGTCGGTAGATCGAGCGAGAGAGAGATCTTTGTCTCGTGTGAATGTGCGCGCTGCGTGAGCGAGAGAGAAGATGGAGCTGAGGTCCTAGCGACGACGGCGAGGCTCTTCGACCGGCGACGTGTCGTCGGAGACGAGAGGACGCCGGCGATGTAAAAAAAAAAAGAAAAGGGAGAGAGAGAGAGAGAGGCCTGTTCTGTAGTGTGTGCGTCCATTTGAGAGAAAGAGAAAGAAGAGGGAAGAAGAAGGAGAGTGTGGTGGTTACGGCGGCGAGGCTCGCCGATCGGCGACGGGCTGGCCGGCCATGGAGGCGGCGGCAGCCAGTGCGCATGTGTGTGTGTGTCCGCATATGTGTGTGTGTTGAATGGGTGTTACAGGGGAGTAGCTAGAGAGACGTGAGTAAAGGGGATGCTGGTTTTCTTTTATTTAATTGTTGTTCATTTTGTTGATAGTGGAGAGTGGGGGCGGCTACTGCTGCTGATTCTCCTTTTCATTTAATTGTTAATCATTGTTGTTGAATGGAAAAGAAAGGGGGTACGGCGCATGGGTTAGGGAATTAGGATAGTTTAGTTAGTATATATATTAATTAGTTTGGGCTTTTGGAGTAAGGGCCGAAAATAAATAAAGGAAATGGGCTAGGCTTTAGTCTTGTTGTATAATCTGTGTTGGGCCGATATTAATTTCGTTGGGCCTTGTTCAGTGGGCCGAAAATTCATTAAATTGGGGCCTAGTTAGTTTAATTGAATGAGCTTTTAATTAAAATGGTGATTGGACCTAATGTTAAATGTGCCTCTTGAATAAATACTAGAATGGACCATGGGTTCTTGAATTAATTTGACATGGGCTATACTTAATTTTAAAAGTGAGCTTAGATTTATTTTAATGTTGTGCCCTAGATTAAATGAAGGATGGACTCTTGAATTAAAGAGTAATCTAAAGATCAAATTAATTATAGTGAGTTAATTAAACTCATGAGATTTAATAAAGTCTATATATATTTTAATAACATAATTAATTAATTATGTTAAGGAATAATTTGAGAATTATTCTTTTAAGTGACTTATGTATGTAATGAGATGGACCTTATGTAAGAGTGATTGGAATAAAATCCTAATTACCGAATATTTAAGATGAATTAAATTAATTTGATTGATTAATCAAATATTATTGGATTTTATTTAATCCATTTAATTAAGTTTAATTATGGATTTACTTAATTAAATCATAGATTTAATTAATGAGTTGATTATGTCAGTAGATACTTAAGAAATATTATTTCTAAGTAACTCAAGTTTATAGAAAGAATTATTAGGAGATGATTGAGTAAGAAATCCTTATTAATCGTTTAGTATCGATATTGATTTTCTTTAATAGAAAATATGGGACGTGTGAGGTGAGAAATGCGACGAAGAAATATTGGTTATGGATGAGTTATTGAAACTCGAATTTTCGATCTGCGTTAACAAGCAGCGAAGATTAGTTATGAACTTAGGATTCATAAATTATACTGAAGCCACGTGGAGAAACATTGATGGAAGGAAAGAATGCAGCGATGAAGTGTCGCCATCGTCATGACGAGACAAACCTAATAGGCAAGTATAGATTCTTAAATAAGTCGTATCGATATGAAAATCATGAAACTCAAATACTCTAAGATTTAAAAGATATTAAATTAGTTAAATCTTAACGATACGTCAAAGAAAAAAATGAATGATGTATTAAATTATATTTCTTACATTGACAAGGTCCGGCGTGGGCGTAAATAAAAGCGACAAAGGATCACTATCGTGTATGTCGAGAAGGTGACTCTTAAGGTGGGCTTTTCTTTTCTTTTCTTATCCTCAAGGATAAAATGATTTATTTATGATGCTTTATGCAAAATGAAAAGTATTTATTTATGATGCTTTCTCTTTTGAGAAATGATGAAGAAAATGATGTTCATGAAATTACCTGCCCAAAATGTTTATGTTTTTATGTATGTATCCTATCAATGTGTTGGTTCGCCACAGGAATGAATGAAAGAAAAGTTATTGGGTCGCTCCCAATTCATGAAAAATCGAATTCGGATCTTGTGCTTTATAGCACGGATTAGCGTGTACACTCGAGTTATTTGTGTCTTTGTAAGTACAATTCACGGCCGATCGCGTGACGTAGAGGAGGCCTCTTCTACGGCGTTCGAGGATTCGAAATGTTATATGAGGAATGAAAGGATATGGATCATACATCAAAGAAAATGTCGGCAGACGATTTATGAAAATCTGAAAATGTTTAGTAAGCACGAGTATTTCAAATAAAATCTAGTGGAGTTCTTGATAGAGGCGATGTAATTTAAAGATGAAAATGTTTTGGCATGAGTCCATCGAGTGCATTCTTGTACTCGATCTGCATGTTGTTTTAAATGTGCGAGTTGGTGGTGATGCGATGGAGCAATGTTGAGCAATATAATTCTTTTGTCATTTGAAAGTTAGTACCTTGAGTGCATCGTCGTATATGTATTCACGTGTTTTCATTGCAAGAATACTAAATCATTTATATATTATGTTTGTCAAAATCCTAATCTCTTGGAAAATTCTAAGTATTTCTTATATGTGTCTCACAATTTAATGTTCCATGTCCTTGTTACGTTTCTTAATTCCCGTTCCGAGTAATAGTCCCTGCTAATCCGTCATTTGGAAAAGCGGGGCGTTACAGTTACGTTAATTTAATTCATGTTATTGTACATGTAATCATAATGATTGTGCATATGTGAATTGTTACCGTAAATGAATAAATAAAATTCCTTGATCATATGGCTAAATGGTTACCATTAAAATCCGAGGATAATAAAAGATCTGTAATTAATCTTGACCTTTAGATTATAAAAAATGGATGAACTACATTAGTTCTTAGTTCTTAAAAAAAGTTCTGATTCTCATTTGATTCACTCCATATATATAAATAACTATAACATTTTTAGAACTAAGAATTAATGTGGTCCATCTATTTTTATAATCTAACGATCAAATTAATTATCATCGTTATTATCCTCATATTTAATTTAGTGGTAACAGTTTGGTTTTATAATTAAATGATTTTATATATTCATTTATGGTAATTGTCTCATATGTACAATCGCTACGATTATATCACAACAACATGAATTACGTGAAACATAACAATTCATTAGAATGTGATAGCGTGCAAAAGAGCTACGATTGCGTGAGCAACAACGTGAATTACGAATAATGAAGAATAGAATGTGAAAGATCCAAATAGCGAAATTTTTGAATTTGATTAGTTTTATCATTAAATAATAATGAGTCGTCGATCTTATTCAATTTAACTATGATTATTAGTTCTTGGGTTCTTATCTAAGAGGTAGTACCTCTACTAATATATATATATATAAAACTAATATATATATATATAAGGTGAAGAATACGTGTTTTGATGAGAATTCGAAATGAGAAGCAATAGAAGTTCTGATGATTTCTTTACGAGAAAGGGGAGAATCATTCTTTTCCTAATTATGTTCGTCAAGTTTAGTATATCCTATTCTTTCGACATTCCTATGAGGTTTGCCTAATTATCATTATTTTTAGGCCTGCTTAATAGTTATGTTTCGATTAATCGAAATCGAAATTTTGATTAATCGAAATCTCTCAATTCCAATAATCAATATCAAAATTATTCGGTTATTAGTTAATCGATTAATCGACTCGGTTAATTGGTTCAATTATTGATAATCGAAATTATCGAATTAGTTAAAAAAAAAAATCTGTAGCTATTTGGTTATTTCATTGATTCTCCTCCTGTTTCAATTCAAAAATTAAATACGAAAACACTACCAAATCGACACAAGTGCAACACCATTCAATTGAAATCATAAATGTTTTGAAGAAGAGGGGGAAATCAGAAATGAAATGAACCATATTTCCTAGCTAATTCAATTGGACCACTCCACACACACGGCCACTGGTACCGTTTTTTTTCTGGAAACTGGCCGGAAAATGGAGCACACAAAAATTAAAAGGCCTGGGTTCCAGTATCAGCCTACCGCGAACCGCCGCTGCAGTGATGGAAGCTTGCTTAGGTACGAAGATGGAAATTCAAGTACATCTGAGTAAACCCTTCTTATATCTTTTCTTATGTTCCTTCAATTTGCCCGCTTGAAAGAAATGGATTGGAGGTCAAGATCTGAAAATTATGCTTCTGTTTTGCTTGTATTCCAGTTTATGGATTATTTACTATTATTTATCCTTTTCCTAAAAAAATTTATTAAAGCCGCACAATGAATAAATTTGATTGGACTTAATTTATTTTAAATTTAATAATAATAATAATAATAATAATAATAATAATAATAATAATAATAATAATAATAATAATAAAATTTATTAATAATAATTGTTATTTTGGTTATTTGAGTAACTGAAATTATCCTAAATCCTTTACAGAAACAAACCCGATATCAAATTAATCGGATATCCAATAACCGATCGGTCTCGATTTGGTTCAATAGTAACCATTAACCGATATTGATTTAAGCAAGCTAATTATTTTTTACCTTGCCTAAATTGGGAATGCGAAGTCTCTTTTTATTTCGTGTTTTAAATAGGGTTAAATTATCTTACATTTGAACCGAACTGTATAAATGATATGCATTTAAAATATGTAAACGAAGTTCATGACCTTTAAAACAAATTGTAAACATAATGGGAAGCCTGGAAAATATGATTTGTATCGATCGCTATAAATTTTGTCTCGTGCCATATTTGCATATTTTTTGAAATGTCAGAACTTTCTGCATATTTTAAAGATCATACCATTTTTGTATATGGGACAAAAGGACTGGCCATAATGTGTAATAAACTATTAATTTTAATAAATATTATTATGTGAAATGATGTATATTACATATAACATGTATTATGTATATGGTGTATAGAATTTTTCATACCATACGTAGAGAGGTTATAAATTTTCAGACATTAACTCACACATTTAATGACTTATGATATTACTCGAAAACTATATTTATGTATTTGTTACGAGTGAATATCATGTTCATATTATAATAAAAATTTACATGTACATATATGTTTGTATGTATATTTTACATAGCAAGCATCTGTAGACTCAAAAAATACAGAATATCTACCTTGGCTGAGGAAAATTAATCGATGAAAAAATTTCCTTATACTTAAGAATCTGGTTACTTTTCCATAATTCATTAGACTTGAAACAAAAATGGTCACGAAGTGTTGTTACGAAATCCAACATTTAGGAAATCATTCCACAGTCGATTTAATCTTAATCTGTCGTCCATAGAAGCGTTCCTTATTTTCTAAACATTAGATAACGAGCTAAATTCTAATGCTAAATCAGATAATGACGTGAACCTTAGCAAAGAATGTAAAAATCCTTCATAAAATCATTAATAGAACGAAATCACGAAGTCTTACCAATAAAATTATCATCCGTTCCGACATCTTACTTTTGTTCTTACGATAAAGATCGAACGAGGAAGTGAAGGCAGAACTACAGGAGTCTGCGGTCCCCGAACAAGTGTTGCAGACAGGTGAGCTTTATTTCAGACATATATATGGGCATCGATATAAATAATGTGGTATCCTGTATATATGGAAAGTTGCAAATACTAGAAATTATTTCATAAATAACAATTTAAATATTTATTTCAAGCATGATCTGAAAATCATTTCAGTATTGTCATATCATAAGTGTTTTGATTTGTGTAGGATATCTATCTGTGTTTGGCTATGCCAAACACAGATATAAATTAGAATCATACTCTACATATATAATATTTAGAAATATAGATGAAATATAAATGACGGAGTTGTTATTCCATTAATTACGCCAACCTATGGTTTAATTCTTACTTTAATATTTGGTGGATTTGACCCTTGTAATTCAAGATATAATATTTGACTAATCATTTAGGCAAAACGGAATCCAAAAAATTAGTGTCTTAAAAACCAATCAAACCAAAAACTCACGCGGTGCAATTTGCCTAATGCAATTATTATTTTTTCTTAATCTTATCTACTACACTGCACAGCGTTAATTAGTAATTAATTTCGTATGTGGATACCTGATATTAAATCCATGCGTATTTGGCCTATCCGTCGACCGTCGTGGATCAATAAATGACTCACATGTGCCTTGTTAATCATTAGATTGTTAACAAATAAATGAGGGTTTAAATTTTACGATTATATAATTAGATTATTGAACTTTCAATTGGTTCGACTGAGTATATGAATTTTATATTTGTTGGAAATATATGTTAGTTTTAATGAGCTTAATGAACGTGCTTCGTAGTTAGCACTATTACTTGAAAATTCAATCGATGGCGTTACATCTGAAAAAATGAAAATAAAATTTTAAATTTGGATAAATAAATAAAAAATCTAAATCACTTATAATTAATCTGAACAAATTCGAAATCAAATAAATTAAATGAAGAAAAGCTATACCACATATATCTGACACGTTATATCCCCCCTGTTTTATTGTTCATCTTATTAATCATGATATTGTTGGGCCCTTTATTTTAGTAATCAATTAATTTTCTTTCTATAATACTTTTTATTCTCCTTTATATACGTTTTCATGTTTTTTTTTCGCTTTGCTATAAACTTGTGACTAACTTAGTTCTTCGACACTTTGTTAGGGAGCTTACATGAGTTGCAGAGTACCAATAGATTTCCGTCTATACGATTTAAATTGACAAGGATTTCAATTTTGTTTCAATATAATTACTTAATAATATAAAATTAATTATGATGGTTCTTGTTTGTATTTCATTTTAGATTTGATATAAACTCTTGTAATGGACAATTTGAATTTATTTTAGGTCAAAATCGAAAGATAAAATTGAAAAAAAAAACATACATTTCAATGTAATTGTCAAACTCATTCAATCTACTCATCAACACTCTCCAAATAATTCAATAAGATTGATTTTTACGATCCAATTCCTTTATTAATGAGATCGACCAGAGTAATTGACGATATAAACATCAAGAGTTCGAATCTGGTCTATGTTTTTCCACTAATTTATTGGGAAAAAAAAGAGAGGATAATTGCAGCCTGCTTGATGTTAACGCACTGCATCGATCATGTAGGCCCATAATTAAGCTTTTTTGGAGTTTGAAGTTGGGGCGTCCTAGATAAACACATCAATTTTCTTCAGCCAATCGAAAAACCTCATTTTTCATTTCTACTCAAAAATGGATAATCCGTCCAATCATCTTCAACCATAAAATCTCATGACTCTGCTGCTTCTCAGCTTAACCAACACATAATTTTTCAATTGTTTTTTCATGATTTGAATTCTGCGATAATGGCGGCGGCCGCGAGATCGACGGGGACGGTGAAGTGGTTCAGCGGCCAGAAAGGTTTCGGCTTCGTCTCGCCGGACGCCGGCGGAGATGATCTCTTCGTGCACCAGACCGAGATCCAATCCGGCGGTTTCCGCACGCTGCGCCAGGGCCAGAAGGTTGAGTTCGCAGTCGATTGTCGCGAGGACGGCCGGAGCAAAGCCGTTAACGTCGTGATCCTCGCCAGGAATCACAATTCGGACGGCCGCGGCCGTGGCAGTTATGGCAGGGGGAGAGGAAGGTTCCGCGGCGGCTACAGCGGAAGTGATGGAGTCGAGTGCTACAATTGCGGGCGGATTGGCCACTTGGCCAGGGAATGCTATCGCAGCGACGGCAGAGGTGGTGGTGGAGAAGGAGATAGTGGTTACCGTGGCTATGGACGCCACGATGGTGGCGGTGGCAGTGGCGGTGATGGGGGAGGAGATGGTGGTTATCGCGGCTATGGACGTCGCGGCAGCAGAGGTCTCGGCGGCAGAGGTAGTGGTGGCAGGAAAGAATGTTTTAACTGTGGTGAAGAGGGGCATTTTGCGAGGTTGATTTGGTTGCAATTATATGAAATCTTTATTTGAATTTGGGTGGGAAAGTAAGCTATCTTGCTTGCATAAATATTTAATTTGATATGGACTTCTTTATTCCAATCTATTTTCTTCTCAATTTTATACAACTATATTTATTTTTTCAATCCTTAATTTTCATGTTCTTATTCGTATTCATGAACCCTATCCAATCAAGCAAAAGCTCTAATCTTGCATAAAAATCACATATATCAAAGAAGTAAATATCAAATACTCTCTTACAATTGTAGATGCAACAAGAAACCAATATACAACATAGAAATTTAAGTAATATTCACAATATATGTAAATATATTTTTATCTTGGACCAGAAATTTGCTGAGATGAGATAAAAGAAAAACCTGCATTAGACAGACTTCTATCGCTACATTGTGAAGCATTTGCATCTGGAAACACCATAACATCACTGAGCCCTTCAGCATCCTCCGCGGCAGAGGCCTCCACAAACCTCCGCCCGTAGAATCGCAAAAAGTTAAGCGCCTCGATTCTCAGGCTGCCCGGAGGAGCTTTCCCTTCCAGCATACCAACCACGCTCGTCATAGACGGCCTGAGCCCCGGCTCCTCCTGAACACAACACAACGCCACACATACCAACTTCCCCACCTCCTCGCTCGTAACTCTACCAGCTAGTCTCGGGTCAACGAGCTCCAGATACCTCCCCTGCTCGTGCATCTCCAATGCATAGAGCGGGAAGTATACGAACTCATGCCCTATTGAAGTTTGGGTGGTTCCTTGGGAGGCCGTCTCCTCGCTGAGGCTATGATTCCTCGCCCTCGTCATGCAGTTCTTCCTTCCGCTGACAATCTCGAGCAGCACCATCCCGAAACTATACACATCAGTCTTGTCTGAGACCGCAGAGATCGTGAGCCACTCGGGGGCGAGGTATCCCCGGGTGCCTCTCATGGTCGTGAAGAGACTGGACTCTTCCCGATCAAGAAGCTTCGCAAGACCAAAATCAGACAGCTTCGCTTGATTTTGGTCTTGTAGGAGTATGTTCTCCGGCTTTACATCACAATGTATGATCTTGTGCTCGCACCCGCTGTGCAAGTAGGCAAGCCCCCGTGCCGCCCCGAGTGCAATCTCCACCCGCTCCTCCCACTCGAGAGGTGGGCCACTCCCAAACAGTGTCTTATCGAGCGAACCGCGGTTCATGTACTCATACACCAAGAGCCATTGCCTCCTTTGAGCACAATAGCCTCTTAATTTCACCAAATTGAGATGATGGATGCTTCCAATTACAGCAATCTCAGTGCAGAAGTCACTTCTACCCCTCTTACCCAAATTAGTAATCCTCTTCACAGCAACAAGTGATTTATCTTGAAGCATACCTTTGTATACAGTTCCGAACCCTCCGGTTCCAATCGTCGTCTTGAAATTCTCAGTTGCTCGTTCGAGCTCTTCGTAGGCGAACCTCAGGGGCAAACCGGGTATAGAGAATGCGAGATCATCAAAAGACATGGACTTCGAGTGGACCTTCTTCAGGAATTCGATCTCGGATTGCCCATACTTTCTCCACAGAATAATTGCAATAGCAAACAAAACAAAGAGTCCGCTCGTAGGCAATAGCACCACAGCAACTAGAGGTAGCCCCTCATCTTCATTGTTAAAACCACCAAAAGTCGGTGGTGGAGATCTCACGACAGCCTTGATGAATCCTAATCGACTGCTTGAGACCCTTGTCATCACAGATCCTAAAGCGTCTTCAAGTCTGTAGCACGAGCCAGACGAGTTGTCATAGAAGAATCCCAGGCAAGAACAATCTCGTGAGCAGAGGTTTTGACACTGTGTCACGTCCACCCCATACTTCTCAGGCGAAGTGAAATCGTTTGCAAAGTAATCGATACCCTGGCCGAGTTGCAAGTAAGACAAATTCGAAGAATTCGAGCTTTCATGGTGATCAGACTGAGAGCAGGAAATAGGTAAGGAGTGAGTACCATCAGCTGGAACACAGACAGTTGAATTCGCTCGAAAGCCTACAGGGCAGGTGCAGACTGGACAGTCTGCAGATGTTCTGCGGCTACACAACCCGATCTTCCCACATATAGCTGGCACGCGACACTCATCCACAGGCATGACGAAATCCTGCTTCTGAGTGTCTCCTGAGTAGCTGATGATGGAAAACTGGCCAGACTGGTCAATCCTGGCCAGTCTGAAGCCAGATTGTGGCAGATTTAACCTGACCACGACTGATCTTCCGTCGTGATCAAACATGTAGACTCCTGTCTGGTTCATCTCCATGAAGTTGACAGTGGAGAACGAGTTCAAGTACACTGACACATCCATTGTCATCTTCCAGTACGTTAGATTTCGCCATTGAAGAACGGCATCTGAAGCAGTTAGAGCAAGTTTATATTCACCTGTCGATAGATCGTCGTTCGAGACAGAACTCGAGAGGACTGTACCTATATACATCCTTTGCCGCATCACAACTGTGTCTGTGGGATTTAGGAAGCTCTCCCATAGAGACGTGTTGTGTTGGTCGAGCACGACCAGGTTTCCAGTCTCTGTTAGCTGCAGTGCGGAGACTGGGGACTGGAAGGGGGGAGTGGACCATTTGAGGTTTCCACGTTCATCAGTTATCGCGATGCCGTTGTTGGTGAAGACCATGGCCCCCGATTTTGATAGGGGCGCGTCGCGATTGGCGGACCACGTGATGGCGCCGGATTCAGCGTGGATGATGCATAGGTAGAATCTGAGCTGCTGAGCTCTAGGGTTGAACATGGCGACTTTGAATGTTCCATTGGGTGAGATGAGGAAGGCGCCCGAGTTGTCGACGAAGTGGAGATTTGTAGCTGTGAAGTTTGGATATATGAATTCTGTGAAGAGAGCGGAGGTTGCAAGAGAGAGATGGAGAGAGAGAATGATGAGAGAGAAGAAAAACATGAAATCCATGTATCGGCATGAATGATAAGAGGATTCAAACGAATGAAGGTGAAAATTGATGAAGGTGTCCGTGCCTGTGGAACTGTTATGTCTCTCTGATGCATCAGCATCAGCCGGCATTGACTAATGAAATCATTTTTTTTCATTCTGTATCTCATCAAATCTTTATTTTATTTATGAAGAAATACGATGGCGATGGATGATCTGAAGAAAAGCATATAATAGATAGTTTCGGCGAGGAGTGACGCAAACGTGCTGTTATTTAATGAAGAAAAAGTGCAAGTTGTCACGGTAGAGAGTGATTAGCAGTGTTATTGTAATATTTATTTATTGCAACCGCCTGTTGAATAAGAGGAAGCGCTTACTTTGAATTGTATGCATCACTATGTATTTATCTTGTCTGACTTAAAAACATCAACAGCATAAAAGCATAAAATTGGTTGATCCTAAAAAAATAACAAATCCCAGTTACAACCAGACAAAACATCAAACATCTAAAGGGCATGAATTACCTGTCGAGTTGTTGTTTTACTGTTTGGTCGCATCCTTGAAGTGAGGGTTGAGATCCAGTGTCCCATAATTGCTATTTCAAATTGAATAAACAAGAGGAATTAGGATATTGTGGCATAACGGCATCGCTGTGGAGTCGGACATCACTATTTTTTGTACTAGTAAAATTCGATTAATTCGATTTGATTATTTTTTTCGTCCAAAACCGATCAAATAACTGAATACTTGTCCAAACCTAAGCAACATTTTCTAGAGTCATGTAGTATGAAAAAACTTTGTGCTCACTTGAGCAGTTGAGCTTAAAGAAGGCAGATGTCGAAAGCCAAGACCAAATAGGAAGCCAAGACCAAACTAAGATTGTTCTCTATAAATAGGAAGCCAAGCCAAGCCAAGACCAAATAGGAAGCCAAGACCAAACCTAAGCAACATTTTCTTATTACGTTTCAATGTCTTCAAAACTAAGATTGTTCTCTATAAATAATCAAGAATCTCACTGTCAAATTTCATCTCTCCGTCAAATTTCATCTCTCCATCGTTTCTCAATTATTAAATTGTTCTTATCTCTTTACATATTTTTTTAAGAGCCCGTTTGGTTGATATGAAAGTAATGTTAATTGAAAATGTTATTCTTAGAAAAATGACTCTAAAAAAATTGTTTCCTAATAGATTCCTTTTCACGTGTTTGGAAATTACCAAGAAAATTTACTAGGGCTCTTAATTTGTATTGATTAATAAAATTAACCAATCGATAAAATGGTTAAATTATAATTAACAATCATAAAAAAATTATATTCACTCTTCTAGTAGCAACAATATACTTTATTAAGGTACATATTAAATGATTCATAGTTATAAAGTTAGATTTAGATTTATTAAAAATAAATTATTAATTGAGATGATAATAATAATAATAATAATAATAATAATAATAATAATAATAATAATAATAATAATAATAATATACAAACACAAAGTATGATTCATAGTTCAAAAAATTAAACTAAGATTTTCTTAAAATAAGTTAATAATAATAATAATAGTTATTATTATTATTATTATTATTATTATTATTATTATTATTATTAGACATAATAAAATCACTATTAAATAAAATTATAAATTGTATCTCAATAAAATAATAAAATAATAGTAAATATACAAATATGTAAGTATCTTGAGAATGAGAAAAAAGAATATCTAAAAAATTGGGGAATAAGAATCCTTGAAAAGTTGCACTACTTTTTTTTTTAGGATTCTTATTACTTTCCCTATTTTATAAAAATTCAACAAAACACATGAATTTAAAATTCTAGAATCATATTGCTTTTCTACGACAAAATCCATGCCAAACAAACAGAACCTAAGGGCCTGTTTGTTTGGCAATGATTTCGTCCTGGGAAAATAATCTAATTCTAAAATTTTAAATTCATGCATTTGGTTGTAATTTTACAAAATAAGAAAAGTAAAAAAAATTATGAAAACAAGGAAAGTTGTGCAATATTCAAGGATTCTTATTTTCCAACAAATTTTAGGTATTCTTTTTTCGCAGTCTTAGAATTCTTAGTATTCTTTTTCTGCAGTCTTAGAATTTTTACATTACTTATATATTAATATTTTTTATTTTTATTGAAATATAAACCACACTTTATTATTAGTATTTTTTTCTCAATTAATAATTTATTGTACGAAAATTTTAATTTCATTTTTAGAACTATAAATGGAATCACACTTTAAACTGTATATATCATCATCATCATCATCATCATCATCATCATCATCATCATCATCATCATTATTATTATTATTATTATTCGAAATCCGAATAACATTTTTGGTAGTTTTCAAATATAGAATAAGGAATCTACTAGGATTCATTTTTCTTGGAATCATTTTCCTAGTAATAACATTTCTAATTAATTTTACTTTCATATAAAACAAACGAGCCCTAAAAGTTTTCTTCTTCTTCTTCTTCTTCTTCTTCTTCTTCTTCTTCTTCTTCTTCTTCTTCTTCTTCTTCTTCTTCTTATTACTATTATTATTTTTATTATTATTTATTATTTATTATTATTATTATTGATTCATGTGCTTAAATATATTCATGTTAGTTCTATTTTTCAGTGTTATAGATGCTCTCGAATTTTATAGACTTATTTGAGATTATTTTGCCCTTTGTCCCCTCCTTATTTGTCGTGCTATCATGATTTGATATTGTATTTGAGTTTAGATTTCCATAAATAATAAGTTGAAACAATTTTAATTCATTAACATATGCAAAGAGAAAAAACTAAAGAATAAATAAGGAAAAGGAAGTACAAGAGGCCAAAATCTTGAGAAATATGCGAGGGGGCATACTTGCACATAGGGAGAATTCTAGGGGTCGTTTCTCTTCATTATATTCATATACATCACTATTCACTATACATAACGATTATTCATGAAATTATAATTGAACTCACACATTTCAGGCAATTCAAGGAAATTTACGACAAATAATGAAGTCTATGATTTTTTCAGATGTGATTGTTGCACTCAGACTTATCAATGTCGAAATCGTTTATAGTCCATTAACAGCAGTTTCAGTTATAGTTCTAGACCCGTCAAACACGGATTGGTTCAGACCTGACCGGTTGTTCGGAGGTTCGATATATTTGTTTTTTGTTTTTTGGTGTACTATTAATTTGTTTAATGTGCTTTAGATATTCTATTATCAATTAATTGTCCTTTTTTATACGTTATGAAAAAAATCATATAAATTAATAATCATTTTAGCAGTTGAGTAATTACCCGACCCAGACCCATAGTTTGATGATTTGGGTCTAGTCCAGGTTCGATATTTAATGGCTCGATTCTAGAATTAGAATTGATATTTATTTATCGATCCTTGCCGGTAGAAACCCGCTCACCGACCTACTTGCATTGATCGGCCTTCTCCTCATTCTTACCACCGCATTCGCTGCGGAGGATGTCGGAGGGGTCTAGCTTTTACGACTTGAAATGTGCAATGCAGTGCTCGAATATCGGGGGCGGGAACTTCTAGAAACAAAGAATAGTGAGGGACATAAAAATTTCTAAGGGCACCCCTAAGTGCCTTTGAGTCTTGCATGTGATTCTATTATATTCAGGGTGCTACATTATACGAGACCTAATATTTATTGTTTATTTGATTCGTATGTGTAATATAAATGTTGGACAATGGAGATTATTGGCCTAGCAGTGCCTAAATTATGTATAAGAATGTGTATTTCAATTTGAAAATTTTAATTAGTATTTTGGTAAATTTTTTAGCTTATTTTTCATATCTAAAGTGGTGTTTTTGTAGGGGTTAATGCATCACTTAAACTTATTTTATAATTTTAACATGATATTAAAAATATTATAATAATATCATCATTTTTTAATATTTTACAAAATTAACATCTTGAAATATTTTTTATCATCGTAGATTTGTTATGTCATACTTCACTGGACCCGACATGGCTAAAGAACAAATGCATAACCTCACTATTTTCTGTTCGATTAGTATTACGTTTGATATGTCAATTCTTCAGTATTCGGATAACATTGTAATTGTTAACTTTGCAATAAATGAACATGTGATAACATTATTGCAATTTTTCAGAAATCATGTTAAAATTACAAAGTGTGTAAAAATTTGTGTGTAATTTTTAACTAATCACTATTTAGGTTATTGACATATAAATACATATACTTTGCACACATTTTGATTTTACACATGAACTTTAAAAAGAATACCTAAATACTCGAACTTATACGGTGTAGTAATTTTACCATGGTTTCTGTTTTTCTTCAAATTGAAACAGACGTGACAAGTCGGAATATTGATGTGGACACATCAGTTGTTTAAAAAAAATTGATGTCATACATATCATCTTAAATATATCATCATTTTATGTCATCTTATATCTTAAAAATATTGAGAAATGATTAATTACGACACTATGCATTCAAAACTAGTATCGTATATTCAAATACAGTGTCACAATTAACCTTTTCCAACTCTTTCAAGAGTTCTAGCCTTTTATTTGTATACAATCCGAATGAAAATGACAAAGTTTTAAGATGATATGTACAATATCGTTTTTTTAAACTTTCGATTTGTCCACATCAACATTTCGACTTGTCACGCCTATTTTAATTTGAAAAAAAAAACCCTAGAAAATCATGGTAAAATTATTACAACATATAAGTTCGTGTATTTATATACTCTTTTTAAAATTTATATGTAAAATCAAAATATGTACAAAATTTGCATATTTATAAGTCAATAATAATTTTATTAAAAATTTGCATATTTATAAATCAATAATGATTTTATTAATATAAGCTAGGCCTAATTCGAGGCACGACCATTTTGGGCCAACCAAAAGCATACAAATTATGAATGGGTCACTTCTGGCCCGTACCCATCCGAATCAAGATAGCCAACGGGTCGGATCTAAATCCATTTTCACAGCTTCCGAGAGTTGAAGAACGAATCTCTAATTCTCTCTCACTCAATCCTTAAACCCTAATCATATGCCTTCTTATATGTCCATCATTTTGAGGTACTACTAACACTGATTTTGTTTAAACAAATATTAAGTTTTTCTATTGTTGATTTCTTGGGTTTGAATTTTGTCGATGCGCAGGGAAATGAAACTCGTTCGAAGCGCCCTATGGTCTGCCAACGCCGTTTTATCTCATCAATTTCAGAGCCCTCGGCATTTTCAGCTAACGCGTCTCCTGGTAAATATTTACGAATTTGGATGCGTTTATTTGCCTATTAGATTTATTGTGAGTTATACGGAAAAGTAGAGCAGCTCGATTTTATAAGTATTGTTTGTGAATGCCCCGTTTGTTCTTTGCTGCAGTCATTATTTTTGCTGTTATTTTACATTGAAAATCAGTAGGGTAGAAGAAAGAAGAAAGCAACATTGTTTTTGCTTGAATTACGAGTTGCTGAATATATTGTATGTCGAGTAGAATATCTATTATCTTGATTAGGGATTAGTAATTGCTAATGCAACATTTTTAAATAGAATACCGTGTCTAATATTTTCATTTATATGATCTAAGATCCAATTGGAACCTCAGAAATTCATGCCTCTTGTATGATTTTTCTTTTCACCTTTTTTTTTTTGAGTTTTTATATATTTTAAAGTTTGCCTAGGTGTTGAATTGATCGGTTGATGTATGGGATCTTTCAATCTGTTGATTGTTGTTAATGTGTGCTTTTAATGCTTTTACAGTAAGTGATGATTGGGACTGCTGGTCGGTTCAGATAGGAAATGTCTTGTATTGAGTGATATCAATTAAGAAACCTATCGACCGCTAAATCGCAAAGTCACCGGATCGATAAGCGATGATATGTAAAAATGGTGGTTGCTAGATTTGCTTTACAGAAAACTGAGACTCTGGTTTAAACACTTAGTTGAATATTGATTAGTCAGTCTTCAGTTTTATATCTCTTCAGTATCGAACTAATACTGATAGAGGAATTCAAAACAATATTGTGCTATTGTGTGTTGCTGATGGCAATTCAATAACATACAATATAAAAGCAGAGCTGAAAATAAATAACACGTTGAGTTTTACGTGGTTCGAAGAGATCAGCTCTAATTTTCACGGACTAATTGCTCAGTCATTCC
This sequence comes from Salvia rosmarinus, assembly GCA_036937905.1. NCBI lineage: Eukaryota > Viridiplantae > Streptophyta > Magnoliopsida > Lamiales > Lamiaceae > Salvia > Salvia rosmarinus. Next base: position 110,084,259 of record CM072819.1, read on the forward strand.
ACTAACTTTGGATTGGTCTTGTCTACGGATACAAGAGTAAACCTAGATATTGAGGTCACCTTACAATATCTATCTTAACTTTGCGTCCCTCCTATGTTTGTCGTTGCTAGTAGGGGTGAGATTGAGTGATTCGGTTAAAACCGAATCAATCCAAAATCGAATTTTTTTAAAACCCAAATCGAATCGTTTTATATATCCAAACCGAATCGAAATATTCGGTTTGGTTCGATTTTAACCGAATTTAAATTATAATTAATATAAATATTATAATATTTATAATATATATTTATATATATATATATATATATAATTATATGTATGTATATAATATTAACCAATTCAAATATTAATAATATAAATAACATATATATATATATATATAAATAAAATTCAGAAGCTTCGGTTAGAAAACCGAATTTTTTTCCCCAAACCGAAATCGAACCGAATTAATTTCAGTTTTAAAATTTTGAAACCGAACCGAACCGAATTACTGTACAAATCGAACCAAACCGCTAATTTCGGTTCGATTCGGTTTTTCGGTTCGGTTCGGTTCGGTTTTTGCTCATCCCTAGTTGCTAGGAACAACTAACTGCTTTCAGGATTCAGTGGACTTACTCTCTAGCTTACGGGTGCTAGAAACCAAGCTTTCAGCAACTAACACTTTGTTGCTGATCCAAACTACTACTCAACTATGAGGGATTTTGTAGAGTGATTTTCAGAATATGGATCTGAGTTATCACAGACGATAAACTCATGATGTCTATGCTTAAGATATATAAGATAATATCCTACACGTAAGTAAGTGTATGTTAAAATCTCGAGCTGATAAATATATTTGAGCTCTTGAGATTTACTGATACAATGAATACTTCCTTCTTCGAAATCGTTGTTTGATTGACTTGAGCTTTGAGCTTGAATACTTGAGATTTCAATTGTGCAACGTTTCGACAACTTTCAAATGTTGGATTCTGCACAATATATATAGAGATGAATAAGAATAGTGTCGTTGGATGGACAACCATTCAAATCCTTTTATTTGTCGTATGAATTCTTTCCGTTGAGAATACTCGTACATCTTCTGAAAAACATCGCATCATCGTACACTAAAGCTCTGCAACTTTGAAAATGTGGTATGGAATGTCAGGATCTTTTGCATCTGACACGTCACTGTGGCGAGTCAAACATTCAATGCTTAAATCATTTCGTGTTTCTTCATTGAGTCGACTCGTGTTTTGTCAAGACGACTTGAGTTCAGCTAGTCGAGACTTCATTTCCTTTTATTAGCAACTTTGATAGCGTGCGTGCCTCGATAGTTTACAAGCGTGCAAGAGAGGAGTTATTCGCCTCAAGATTTAATTGAGTTATTTGGATAGTCTTTAATAATAATCGAATATGTTTAGTACGTGGCCCAACACTCGCATGGGCCCAGTTAATTAAGGTTAATTAGGGTTGGTATTTATATCTCTTCTTTAGTATTGTGGGATTATCATTCAACAAGTATATGTGATCGGCTCGCCAGCAGCCTCTTCGAGGATTCATAAGTCTTAATATCAAGATTTACATTATCGCCACGCCTTTCCTCTATCAATTGGTCCGACCGCACGATGGTGAATACGCGCAGAATGACTCGCTTGAAGCGATTGAGAAGGCGGTGAAGAACTTACTATCGCCGTTGGCACGATTCGACAATCTGCTGCGCGCCGCACTCCATCGATTCCAAACTCGATTCATTGTCAAGAAAATCTCAATGCCGCCGACGATCCGAATGACGACGAGTCCAATGGCATCATGATGTTCCTCCCGAGGACAAGACGTCGACAACCCCACGCACGCTCTCCGTAAGATGGATCTGCTGACCTTTGACGGTCCGATGCCTATCATGGTTGGCAAGAGTCGAACAATATTTTTAGTGCATGAGACAATCGATGACCCAACGTTTGAAGCTAGCTCGATTTCCATGAGTGGTCCAAGAATGCCTCGGATCCAAATCCGCTGCGACGCCGCCCGAACTCGAGTGGTCACGATTTGGTCGCGAGCTACTCAAACGTTTGGCGATGGCTCCACTATCAACGGGTTCAAGCACTTGCTTCCACGCCGATGCACGGTTCCTCAAGACTATATTGCGGCTTTCAAACCCGCATCTCTCAACCGCCTCGAATTTTTCGATGATCACTACCGGGTTTCTTTCTCTCCGCTCAAACGCCCTCCGCCTCCAAATACAAGATCCCACCATTGCCGACTATTCTCGCCGCCATCCAAATTGCTCGCAAACTTGATCGCACTTTCAACCTCCGGTTTGGCTGCGCGTCGTTGCCCGAATAGTGGCTTTTTTCTCTCGCACGACTCCCAATCCGCGCACTCATCCACTAATTCATCGGGTCATCACACTCTTCGACCCCAAATGTTCCTCGCCAATTTTCGCATGCCCGCGCAACCCCCGGTTTCAAATATGACGGTATAAGAATATACGAAACATCGTGTCTTTGAACGTGTTTTCGGTGTGGTTCAAATTTGGCCCCACCCACCGTCGTCCGCCCAAAACGCCGCATGTCTTGGTGGGAAAGCACGACGATGATCCCGGAAAACTTAACCTCAGATGAAGACTTCACGAGAATGCGACGAAATGGCGGAATGGCCTGCATTTCATCGCCCAACTTTCGAGTTAACCTCTAATGGTTTTGATGGGCCTCAAACCATGAAATTAATCGCGTAGTAGGGACACACGCTGAAGATAATGATCGATAGTGGTGCAAGCCCATCGCTTTTGTGTCCGAGCAAGTCGCATCACTACCGAATCGACTATCGAGCCTACCTCCGCTTTCTCCGCCACACTCGGCGATGGCACTCGTGTTCAAACGGGTGGACTTTGTAAGGATATTCCCAACATTAGCTTCTCGATTTATACTCCATCTCTCGTTTTGTGTTTCTCTCAAAGAACATTGATATAATATGGGTGTCGATTGCTCATGAGTCCGGGGATATCAAAGCAAACTGGGAAAACTTACAATGGAATTCATGGTCAATGGCGGCTATGTCGCTGAGGAGACCCTACCCTAGCACGCAGACTCAGACAAGCCGTGAGCTACGCCCTCAGAGACGGAGGAGGAATGTTGGTTGCTCTAGCTCACAGAGGGGTTGTTACTCACTCAAACGGGTTTCTATGTGTTGTCCGAGACACTCAAAAGGTTGAAAGAAGTCGGTCGCTTTCTCTCGGTGAGTGCACCTCTGGTAGGCCTTCCACCGGCACGCAGAACGATCACCGATTCAAATTGACGTGAGCTCAACCAGCCTCTCGCGGCCATATCGTTATAATTACTTGCAAAAGGACGAGACGGAGCGCTTGGTGGAGGAGATGCTAGCTGCAGCATTATTCAAACCTAGACTAGCCACTTACCCATCCGTTCTTTTGGTCCGAAGAAAGACGGGTCTTCGCGCTTATCGTTGATTATCGTGAGCTTAATAAGCTCACAATTCCCGATAAATATCATATACCAATCATTCAGAATTATCGATGAGCTACATGGAGCGCAGTGGTTTACTAAGTCGGATCTAAGGGCCGGATATCATCAAATTCGTGTCGCCAGTCCGGACGCTCACAAAACCGCTGCACCCATTCGCCACTATGAATTCTTGGTGATGCCATTCGGTCTCACGAACGCCAAAGAACATTTCGTAGTTTGATGAATGATATCTTTCGACCATTTCTTCTAAGTTCGTGCTAGTTTTCTTTGATGACATCCTTATTTATAGTCACGTGGAGTGACCATCTACAACATCTACGCCATGTTCTCGCAGCCAGCCTACACGATCACTCTAGTAATCAATCTCAAGAAAGTGTCTTCTCGACGCAAGGAAGTTGATATCCGGGTCATATTGTGTCGGCGGAGAAGTGCGGATGGATCCAAAGAAAATATCACGGGAGATATTTGGCCGACCGACCATCGCCTGGGCTACGCGGATTACGGGGTCGACCGGTACCACCGGCATTTTATTCGTGACTACGGTAAAATAGCAAGACCTCTCACGGCCTCCTAAAGAAAGAGACCGATCATGGATTTGGACGTATGAAGGCCGCCTTTTCAAGCTCTCAAGATTGCCCTCACAACGACACCCTTGTTATGCATGCCCAATTTTCTAAAGAGTTTGTGGTGGAGTGCGATGCATCGTAGGAAATCGAGTCGTCTTAATGCAAGACATGCGCGCACCGCTTATTTCAAGAAGAGTTTATCGACCAACATGCTAGCCAAATCAGCCTATGAAAAGGAATTGACGGCCTTGGTGCTAGCGGTGCAACATTGAGGCCATACTTATTGGGTCGGAGATTCACCGTCTGAACAGATCAACGCACTTATGTTATCTCGCTTAATCACCGCCGACTACACCGCACAAATGTAATTGGGCCGCTAAGTTACTTGGTTTCGACTTCAATATCATCTACAAAGAAGGAAGTTTAAATCGAGCAATGATGCATTGTCACCATGGCGGAGGAAGGGAACTATTCATTGCTTTGGTACCACGGTGGGTGGAATGGTCACTTTACGTGATATTCGCGAGTATTTAGGATGGCCAAGATAGTGATCGCATTAGAAGGTGGACAAGTCGCCCAAAACATTACTCAACGCGCAGGTACACTATTCTATAAAGGACGGTTGGTCATACCCGCAACCTCCCTCGATCTCAAAGCTCATTGTGGAGTTCCATTCAACTCCGACGGTGGTCACGCTGGTGCTTACCGCACGATCGACGTTTAGCGACTAATGTATATCGTTCCCGGCATGATGCGACATGTCACTCAATTTGTCGCCGTTTCAGGTCTTTGTGTCAAAAGAGCAAGTATGAAAGCGATGCGGCACAAATTGCGGATGATTTTATGAAACGCGCGATCATCCGAAAAATTGCCGTAATTCGGAAGTTTGATTCGAGGAAAACCTAGTGTTTTCGGGTAATCGACGTTTCAAAATAGTCATTGACTAGCAATGATTAATGGCGGATTTCGGCAAATTCCATCGCTAGAGGGTCAAATTCGCAGATTTAGTGTTTTTCGGTTATTTTGCAATTTCGATTTTTGTTTGGGCCTTTTGGCATTTCTTGTATTTTGAGATTAGGTTAGTATTTAATCTCCGCTTGTTTCATTTCGTTGCGACTTTTTCGACATTTTATGAAATCGAGATTTATCTCTTATATTCAATTCTCTGTATTCCTTTGAATCAACGAGTTTTAATCTTGTTCTTCTCATTCCACGCACGCACGCCGCATCGAGTTAGTATCGATTCCACCGCCCCGCGACATGCCGCCCGTCGGATCCCCTCGTTGTCACCGGTTGTCGACCTGCGTCGCGATAATGCCGAAGTTACGGCAGAGATCGAATCTGCCGACGCAACGTTGATGAAGCCGCGCATTCCCATCGCCAAGAGGAAGACGATGTGTTGTCTCGGTGAGAATCCTTTCGAGCCCTCCGCCGCCCTAACCCTAATCGATGGGAGCAGGGTTTCAGTGGAGATTCCTTCTCCAAGCAACAACAAAGACTAAACGGAAGAGCCGATCGATCGCTTTCCCAAGTCGACGAAACTCGGACTTCGCGAGGTTCCGAGCACCACCGTGTTTCTCTGGTGACGATGTGCCTCACCGGTCGTGCCCAAGCGTGGTGGCAAGAATCGAAACTCACCCGACGCCGGCTGTGGCAAACCCAAAATCAATCGTTGGGATAAGTTCTCAAGCATCTCGTGGTCGCATTCTTGCCCTTTAACTCGAAAGCGAGTTATACCGGCGTTTCGAGAATCTACGCCGTGGTCCTCGCCGTGGACGAGTACTCCAATGAGTTCTATGAGTTTCTCGCCGTGTTGACGTTAACAGTCTCCCATTCAACTCGCTTTCGAGATATCGCGGGCTCGCGAATCCGATTGCAGGATGTTCTCAACATGTTCGACCCATTGATCGTGGTCGAAGCACACGCCGCCTGTGCAGTAAAACGGGTTGCCCGACGTGCAGGCCTGGTTTCGCCCACCGGGTCCCACGGCGGTTCGATTCATCGGCACCAGGCCCAAGTGGTCCTACCTCTACATACCGGACCACCTCGCCCTCCCCGCGGGTATTCCACCGCCAAGGCCGTCCCGACCCCGAGGACGCTTCAATTGTGGTGATTCGCCACCGATGTCGGATCGCCTCGCCCTCCTTCCGTAATCGTGGCCTTTTACCGATGTCTTGTTGATTATGAGTCCGTCCCGTGTTTTATAATCCTATTTATGATGGTGATGATGTTGTCGACGTGATCGAGGAATATGTTTCGGTGATGTTGGTCCTCTATTGTTATCAAGGCCGAACCTTTTTATCTCCGGCACACCGACATCGAGTGGTTGCGTAATAACTTGTTCCAATCTACTGCTTTGTTGGTGGGAAGATTTGCTCTTTTATCATTGATGCGATAGTTGCGAACGTCATTTCGAGGTGGGTCGTCTCAAGTCAACCTTGAATCGAACCACATCCCAAACCATATCGATTGTCCCGGCTCACCAAGTGCACGGATGTGATGGTCTCTAAACGTGCTTTGTGTGTCTCTATCGCTCCACATACCAGACTCTATATAATGTGATGTGGTTCCCATGGATGCATGTCACTTGCTTTCTTGGGCGCCCATGGCAATATGACAATATCGTTTCAAGACATGATGGGCGTGGCAACACCTATTCTTTCATGTTCCGTGGCAAGAAGATTGTGTTGGTCCTACAAAGCCTAAGGCCACTTTGCCTGGTTGCTCAACCTACCCCGTAACCCTCCCTCCGTGTGCCGTTCCTGCACTACCATGGAGGAATCGCCTTGTCTTTGTCTGTTGCTCACGCAGGTGACACCGCCTCCCTCACACTCCACCCTGTTGAGGTACTGCCTTTATTGAAGGAGTTTGTGATGTGTTTCCAGTCTTTGCCCTCAGACACACCTCTGCGGGATATTCAAGACCACATTGATTTGGTGCCTGGTGTCTGCTACCAAACCGACCCCACTATCGGATGAGTCCGAAAGAGCATGAGGAGTTACGTGAGCAAGTTGAGGCTCGCTCGCCCGAGGCCACATCCGGGAGAGCCTCGCCCCAGGTTGCACCGCCTCCTCACCCCAAAAAGGATGGCACACGGCGATGTGTGGACGGTCGCGCCATCAACAAGATCCTTTTCGCTATCGCTTTCCCATTCCCCGCTTGGATGATTTGCTAGATCGGTTGGGTGGTGCTCGTGTCTTCAAAGAAGCGGATTTGAAGAGTGGCTATCATCGATTCGATTCGTATGGGCGATGAGTGGAAGGCGGCATTAAAACACGCGAGGCCTCTATGAGTGGTTGGTCATGCCATTCGGCCTCTCGCCCCAAAGACCTTCATCGAGTTATGAATCAAGCGCCCGCCTTTATCGGGCAAGTTTGTCGTCGCTATTTCACGACATTTTGGTCTATAGCTCTAACCCGCCACGATCTCCAAAGATCTTCGAGAGTCTCCTCGTCTCCTACAGAACGGTTTATCTCGCCCTGCGAAGTGTGCCTTTCGACGGCATCTACCCAGTTTTGGGTTATGTGGTTTCGTGTGACGGTCTCATGGTGGACCCAGAAAAGGTAGCTTCATTGTTTAAGCGGCAAGCCCTCATCCATCACCGAAGTTCGCAGCTTCCATGATCCGGCCTCTTTATCGGGCGCTTTATACCACTTTAGTGGTATTATGGCCCTCACGATTGCATGAAAGGGAGCAAGTTTACGTGGACCGCGGAGGTCGATGCCGCTTTCTTGGTCAGCGGCGCCTCATTTCGCCCCCATCTTGGTCGCCGACCTCTCTTTCGCTTGAACTGCACCGTGATGCCTCAAGACCGGTATTGGTGCTCTTCTCGGCCCGATGTGGACGGCCTGTCGCTTATTTCAAATGAGAAGCTTTCGGTGCCAAGCTTCGCTTCAAGACTTATGATGTTGAATTCTATGCTATTGTGCAAGCAATCAAACACTAGCGCCATTATCTCTTCGGTGAGAATTGCCTTCACACGGACCACGACTCCTCAAACATCTTGGCGCCAAGATAAGATTTCACCGGCATTCATCGTGGATCTCTTATCTTGCAGCTCACGCTTGTCATTAAGCACAAGGTGGGGTTTCTAACCGTGTCGCCGATGCCCTCTACCGCCATAGCCTTTTGGCGAAATGCGTGTACATGTCCCTAGTTTTGACTCCTTCTTGGATTTATATGTGGATGACCGATTTCTCTCTTGTCCTTGTTCGGATTCAGCAGGCGAACCGTGAGTTTCTTTTGGAGGCGGGTTTTCTTTCCGGGAACTCATTGTGTATCCCGACTTGCGACCTCCGGTTGAAGATTATTCAGAGTCGCACAACGAGGCCATGTGGGTCGTGATCGGACCTCCACCGCTTGCTACTTCCTCCTACGGCCTTCTGTGCGTAGGGAAGTTGGCGAAGTTTGTGGCCCATTGTCGTGTTTGTCGGTGGCTGGGGTGTGTCTACCAATCTTTGGTTTATACATGCCTCTCCCTATTCCTACCCCACGGTCCGATGTCAAGATGGACTTTGTTCTTGGTCCCCTCGCACCCAACGTGGAATGATTCTATCTATGTGGTGGTTGATCGGTTTCGAAGACGGCTCACTTCATCCCTTGCGAAGACCTCGATCTTTGTCTCCGGCTTAGCTCTACTTTCGTGATGTCTATCGATTCATGGTCTCCCGCTCTATTGGTCGATCACGACACCGCTTTTGTGAGCCATTTTGGAGGAGTCCTGTGGCGCGGTCAATACTCGGTGAACTTCAAGAGGCTTACCATCCGAGACGGACGGCCGACGGAGGTTGTCAACCGGTCTCTCGGTAACCATCTGCGATGTTTAGTTGGCGATCATCCCGTGGGACCTCAAACTTCCTCAAAGTGAGTTCGCCCATAATCACGCGTGAACCGCTCCTTTGGTTTTAGCCCGTTTCACGTGGTCTATGGCCCGTCACCCCGGGTCCTCGATCTCCTCGTCGCCGGCAAGGTTCGTCAACACACTATCGCCGATGATCTTATTGCCACGGTACCATATTCACCAATGCACGCATGCTCGGTTGGTGGCCTCGACGGAAAAATATAAAGCCCACGCCGACCTCAAGCACCAACCTCGTTGAGTTCCGTGTTGGTGATTTTGTTGGGCTATTTCGACCAAAGATCGCTTTTCCGCCCGTGAGTACTCAAGCTTGCCTCCAAGAAGATTGGCCTGCTGAGATTGTGAGAAGATCAATCCCAATGCCTATCGCTCTGCCGCCGCCGAGCCACGTCCACACTTCCGACGTGTTCAATGTCAAGCATCTTGTGCCTTTTGTTGGGATTCTTCTTCGATGATGACGCCGCGCAGATTCGAGGTCGAATCTTCTACCCGGCGAGTATGATGCGTGCAAATTGCGGATGATTTTATGAAACGCGCGGATCATCCGAAAAATTATCGCAATTCTGGGAAGTTTCAGATTCCGAGGAAAACCTAATGTTTTTCGGGTGTAATCGATGGCGGATTTCGGGCAAATTCCATCGTTTAGAGGGTCAAATTCGCAGTTTAGTTTTTTCGGGGTTATTTTGTAATTTCGGATTTTTGTTTGGGCCTTTTTGGCATTTCTTGTATTTTCGGAGATTAGGGTGAGTATTTAATCTCCGTTTGTTTTATTTCGTTGGCAGCTTTTTTTGACATTTTTATGAAATCGAGATTTATCTCTTATCTTCAATTCTCGGCATTCCTTCAATCAACGAGTTTTGATCTTGTTCTTTTCGCTCCACGCACGCATCACGCATCGTAAACCAATTCTCGGATGGACTTCGCAACCTTACAAATTCCTCTCAAATATGGGAAGATATCACCGATTTCATTTCAGGGTTGTCGTGTTCGAGTGAGTTGACCGTGTTTTGGTTGTGGTTGACCGCCTTCAAAGTATGCACATTTTTAGCACTAAAACACCCTTTTACGGCTAAGGGTGGTTGAAATATTTATTCGCGATGTCGTTAAGTTGCATGGTATTCCGAGCTCGATTCTATCGATCGTGATCCAATCTTTCTTAGCTCATTTTGGCAAGAACTATTAGGATGGCGTACTACCTTGAAGATGAGTTCGCCATCATCCGAAACCGACGGGCAAACGAAAGTGGTCAACCGATGTCTCGAGACTTATCTTGTTTGTTCACACCCAACAACCTAAACGAAAGGAGCAAGTGGTTTTTGGGCGAGTATTGCTATAATACCGCTATCACATGGCGGTGGGACTACGTCGTTATGCATCGTTTATGGCCGTGCACCACCGGTGTTGCGGAGTTTCACCGAGGAAGTCCGAGTTCAAGTTGTGGCGTAAACTTTGCAAGCACGGATGAGATGTTGGTGCTCTTGCGTTCTCATCTTGGCTTGTTTCCGACAACGTATGGTTCGTGAGGCAAATAAGCATCGGCATGAAGTGGTGTTGAAGTGGGCGATTTGGTTTATCTAAAGTTTCGCCTTAACGTCAACTAACTCTATTCTCATTGCAAATCACAAGCTAGCTTCTCGTTTCTTTGGTCCGCTCAAGTCGAGGCTCGGGTTGGGCGTGGCTTACCGTTTGAAGCTTTCCCGAGTCCGGTGCATCCGTATTTCATGTTTCCTTGCTTAAGAAGGTTGTGGGAGATGTCTCAACAACCCAACTCGCCGATCGATCTTCTTTTCATTGACCACCGTACACTCCGGAGAAGGTGTTGGATCATCGGGTGACAAGGGACATGAGCGGGGTTGCTCGGTGTTGCTTAAATGGAGTGGTTTAGGCTTGGATGAAGCAACTGGATGGACGTGAGCGATGTTCGTGGTCGGTTCGGACTTCCGCCTTGAGGACAAGGCGTTTCGAGACGGGGAATTGATAGCGTCTGGCCTCGATAGTTTACAAGCGTGGCAAGAGAGGAGTTATTTGCCTCAAGATTTAATTGAGTTATTTGGATAGTCTTTAATAATAATTGAGTATGTTTAGTACATGGCCCAATACTGCACGGGCCTAGGTTAATTAAGGTTAATTAGGGTTGGTATTTATATCTCTTCTTTAGTATTGTGGGATTATCACTTGAACAAGATATGTGGACGGCTCTGCACAGCCTCTTTGAGGATTCATAAGTCTTAATATCGGCATTTACATTATCGCTACGCCTTTCCTCTATCAAGCTTGACTCCATTTTTGTCACTTAGAACTCCTGAGTCAGTATGATACATTCAGTCAGACGTAAAAACTGATAGTAAACTTGATTGTCGATAGACAGCTTTGACTCCTGAATATTACTTTGACTCTTGACAGTTAGGTTTGACTTCTGGTATCTAACTTTAACCGCTGGTACCCAGCTGTGACTTTGTTGGAGTATGGAACATGAATGGACTGTATACTCAAGTCCGATCTCATTGATTCAACTCTAACTGCTGGTATCTAACTTTAACTGCTGGTACCCAGCTTTGACATTGGGCTTATGTTTTTTGGACCTAGGCGGACCCTAATGGGTTTAGGGTTAAAGTTTGGTTATTGTTTATTTAATAGTCGTTTCTTCATATAATATGTATCCGAAACATATAATGAAATCTCTGGCTTGGCCTCGCCCCCAGACGTAATCGCAAGAAGAACTGTGTAAATAATTCTTGTGTTCTTTATTTTTTGTCGTGATTGTGGTGTGTGTTTTTCGTAATAGACTTCCCCAAGGGCAGTCGACTGCCCTACACGACACTTAGTCATATCCTGACTCATTCTCATCCTTCAGCACCGAGTCTCCCGTCTTCGATTTTCTGGTTTCAATCTTCCAAATCTATCTTCAGTCTTAGATTTCAATCTAGTAGCTCTGATCTTCAGCATTGTTTGTACTTTCAGTCTTTAGACATCAGTTGGCATTCCGTCAATCTTCAATCTTCAGTATGCGATCCTTCAGTTGAGCTCTCATCAGTTATGCTGATATTGATACTCCTATCGGTATGGTGACTCTCAAGATCTTGTTTGAACTCCTTCACTTGGGTTTGTCCAAGCTGGTAGTTCATTCTTAAAACTGTAATATAAACACCTAACTCCAAAACAAGTCAGTAGGATTAGTTACTTCAGCAAGACAATCATCATAGGTTTTAGGATCTAATCAAAATACACAGTTAATATAGATTAATTTTCGATAACAGGAATTTTCCAGTATTTCTCATACTTAGGAATTTTTCCAACACACTAACTTATGACCAAGATTATTTTTCAGTGTTAGAATGTTGCATAGGATGGTGACTTATTTGAGATGATATTTTTTTTATCCACTTCGACAAAACGACATCGTTTGCACTCCAAGTCATTAAAAAATTTTAAATTAAAAATTGAACTTAAAAAACCAATTAGTGAGACAACAAAACATCCATTTCACCTCTTACGTTGAACTTAAAAAACCAATTAGTGAGACAACAAAACATCCATTTCACCTCTTACGTTGAAATTAAAAAATCAAAGTGAAACAACAAAACATTCTTAGAAAAAGGGTGATCTTTGAAAGCTCCAAAAACAAAATTCTTCTTCATTATCGACAAGTGAAGATTGTAGCTCCACTTTGAAGGTGGCCACACCGAGGTAGGTTTTCTGTAGAATATTAATTTGTGTCGGGTTAATTGTCGGGATTAAGGTCTACAATGAGATAGGTTTTTCTATTATTTTATTTTATGCGTTGGGTTAAGCCTGAAACTCAATTAGGGAAATTAGGATTTACATTGTGTTGTGAAATTGATTGAGCTAAATTTCAGTTGGGGTAATTATGTGTTGAAAATGAGTACGAGTACGAATTCTTTGTTGAATTATCAACACATTCCGAGTTTCTTAATCGCTAATTACTAGAATCAACTTGTTATATTTAACATCAACATCAATGTATGTAAAAAAATCTAATAAAATGACGAATAATCATGAAATACTGCTTCCTCGAATTGTTAGTGACACTCACTTAAATTTCAAAGCTAACGTTACATGTTATCACATATTTGCTTCGAATTTATTAAAATATTCAACTATTAGCATTACTTATGTGCCTCCACAATCGACATCTCCAACCCTTGATTTTTCAACGTCCAAGAGATAAACCTTATGCATGAACCATGTCTACAATCTGTCATTCGAGTTGTCCAAAAGGAGTCATCAGTATTTCTTGTCCAAAAGGAGTCATCAATATTTCTTGTCCAAAAGGAGTCATCAATATTCTTGTATTGTATGAACAATAATGTGTTTCTGTGTTTTCTTTGAAATAGGAAGGAGATGAAATGAATGGTAGGGCTCAACTATTTAATTTAAATTTTTTTAATGACTTGGAGTGTAATCGACGTCGTTTTGTCAAAGTGGATAAAAAATACCACCTCAAATAAGTTACCGTCCTACTAAGCATTCCGACACCGAAAAATAAGCTTTGGTCATAAGTTAGTATATTTATAAAAGTTGAGGACATTTCTTAAAAAATTAAAAGTTGAGGCCATAGACTGAAAAACGTTCAAAGTTGAGGCCACAAACTATAACTATAGCTATAACTATATATATATATATATATATATATATATATATGTATAGGGGAGAGATCATATGAGAATAGATAAATGTGTGAGAAATAAGAATGAATTTCAGCCTTTTAATTAATTAGATTTATGGTCTAGATTAGATCATGTAAATGTTGTAAATTTTCATATTGTGTGCTATGATTTAAGCTTCATTCGATTTTAATGAGGATAAGTTTGTAATTTTAGGTGATATAAAAAATGTAGTTACTACAATTATGGGATTAGATATTTAATGAGTTTGATATGGTCTTGTTTTATTTTTCGCAAAAAATCTGTGTTCCTTTTCTTGTTTACTATCAGTACAACACATATCACAAATTAATACAGAAGATAATGGAGGATTTAGGTATGAGATTGAGTTTTTTTTTTCTTTTGTAATAGGATTTTCGCATAAACATAGAGCTTTATTATGTAGCATATGTTATTTAAGTTTGTAGCTCTTTGTTTAATATAATGTTGCACATTATATATTTGTTTCTGTTATTTCGTATTCAATCGTTTTTAATTGATTCATGTATTTATTATTTCAGATGTCACAGATTCTCAACAGCATATGAGTGAAGTTCATATTCCAAATGAGTTTAATGGTATGTTTCTGTTTATAGATAGATATTTTTTATCGTTTTTTTTAAAAACGAAATTATGTATAAAGACGAAATTCTTGATGTCAAAAGTTTTCATTGATTGCATATTTCATAAAGTGTAGCTCTCGTGTTATATGTTATTGCATATAAAATCGTTTTTATTTCCATTTTCATATATCATACATGATACTTGATTTTTTTTTTTAATTTTGTATTAGATTTCACAGATACTCAACAGAATGTGGGTGAAGTTCATATTCCAAATGATTCGAATGGTATGTTGATGTTTTTTTTTATGTTTTTATAAATTTTTAATTTTTTTGAAATTTATTACTGTTTTTAGTTTACATTAAAAAGAATGATGACAGTTTCATAATGTTTCTGAGTTGTAGTTTTATTGCATATTTCTGTATAATATTAGCGTTCATTTTCATATATTATATCACAAAGTTAATCTTCCATTTTGTGTCAGATATCAGATGTAATTTTTTAAATTCATTACAGTTTGTTTAACATTACTTAATAACGAAATACTTTTGTTTGAAAACGTTTTTATTTATTGCATATTTCCATATAAATGTAGCGTTTAATGTTATATGTGATTGCATATTAAATCAATTTTGATTTCCAGTTAATATACTATAACCCAAAGTTATAAAATTGTCATATTACGATTCTTGATTAAATTTTTTTTGGTACCATATGTCACGATACTCAATGTAACGTGGATGAAGTTCATATTCCAAATGATTCTAATGGTATGTTTATGTTTGTTCTTCATCATGTTGCTCAATTTTATTTTCATTAATTATGTGATATTTTTGTTTGTTGTTCTTTCTCATTCTATAAAAGGTTTTTTTTTTCTTCCTAAAAATATATGAAACAGTGATCTTACCTCGATCTATGAAAAAATATAATATTAATATTTTACAATAATTAGTTTAAATTTTTTGAAAGTTAAACGAAGTCACAATAAATGATACCATTATTAAATAATATGCAAAACCGATACAAGATATGTGCAAAAAATAGTGAAAATATTCAATACATAATTAATAGAAACACATATGAGAACAGCTTATAAGAACAATGTTTTTTGCCACAAATATACAATAATATGATATGACTAACCTAAACTATGATATTCAATTTATTAAGTTGTGTATATATTTTTAATATGATACATATATATAATTATATGCTACTCCTGAAACAAGATATGATATATAAATTTGATAAGTGATTCTAATGGTTGGGATTTATTCTCATTTCTTACACTTAATACATTTCTTATCATAACCTCCCCCTATATGCCTTTTAATTAATTAGATCTATGGTCTAGATTAGATCATATAAATGCTGAAATTTTTCATTCTGTGTGCTATGATTTAATCTTTATTCGATTTTAATGAGGATAATTTTGTAATTTTAAGTGAGATAAAATATGGTAGTTACTAAATTTATGGGATTAGATATTTAATGGGTTTGATATGGTCAGTTTTTATTTCTCATTTACTATCTATATTCCTTTTTCGCACAATAGTGTAATACATATCACAAATCATTATAGAAGATAATGGAGGATTTTGGTATCATTATGAATTTTTTTTTGTTATAGGTTTTCGTTGTAATAGATTGTTAATTGTGTAGCATATGTTAGTTAAGTTTATAGCTCTTCGTTTAATATAATGTTGCACATTATAGATTTGTTTCAGTTTTTTTTCGTATTCATTCGTTTTTAATTGATTCATGTATTTATTATTTCAGATGTCACAGATTCTTAACAGCCAGTACGCAAGCCTCGCAGGAAGCTCTTTTATATTAACATCTCGGACATGTGCAAATCCTAACTCATCTATTGCAGCTCTCTGCCGATCATTTAAACTTGCAAGAGTGCTAAAGAATGTATTCATATTACATCTAAACACTAGTTTTGGAAATAAATTATCGATCGATTCTGCTTTTCTTCATCATGTTGCTCAATTACATCTTCATTAACATTGGCCATAACATTCTCCCGTTGAATAGATTTCCCCTTCGGATCATTCCTTATTTTTGTCTGTTGTTCTTTCTCATTCTCTAAAATGATTCCTCTTTTCTTCCTAATGATATCCAAATGTTGATATTACCTCGATCTATGAAAAAATATAATATTAATATTTTACAATAATTAGTTTAAAAACTTTGAAAGTTAAACAAAGTCAAAATAAATGATAACAATATTAAATAATATGCAATATTGATACATTATATGTGCAATTAATAGTTGTTAATGTGCAATACATAAGTAAGAGAAACGCAAATGAAAACAATTATAAGAACAATGTTGAATGTTGTGTGCTATAAATATACAATAATATGATATGACTAACGTAATATATGATATACAATTTATTAGGTTGTGTATATATTTTTAATATGATACATATATATAATTATATGCTAAACCTAAAACAAGATATGATATATAAATTTGATAAGTGATTCTAATATATAAAGTATTATGTGAATATAAGTATGTACTAAATATGCGAATTCCAAAAGTAATATTTAAAATAAAAATAAGCCATTGTGATAATTTAATAATTAAAACCACAGATGAGTATATTACAATGGGCAAAATAGATAGCTTCAATAAGAGTATTTACATCTCTGTACATACAAGACCACCTTCGAATCATGTACAAAATGTATATATTATGTTTGAAAACATATAATTAATAAACATATGCTACATGTACACAATCGTATGCTATTATTATATAAAGATATGATATAAAATTTTGGAAATTTGTATGGGACCAATGTTGTGTTACAAATATACAATAATATGCTATGACTAAAGTAATATATGATATAAAATTTATTAGGTTGTATATATATTTTTAATATGCTACATATATATAACTATATGCTACACCTAAAACAAGATATGATATATAAATTTGATAAGTATTTCTAATATATAGATTAGTATGCGAACATACGGGACCATTGTTATATGCTACAAATGAGTTTTAATAGGACCAATGTTGTGTTACAAATATTCCAGAATTTTCCACAAAATTCAAAGTAATCATTGCCAACTCAAGATTCCGTAATGATATAGAAGAAACCCTTTATTCTTGCTCACTTTCCGCACAAAATATGCGAGAGGTCAAGCTCCCAGCGGTGATTTTGGATCGTGATTATTATTAGCACTCGTCCCGACTAATCACACCTCTATATCCATTCTTACTTTCTTCAACCGCAAATACCAAATTTCCAAACTTGATTGTTACCTTCAAGGATTAATAGGTTCTTGTTCTTCAATGCGCCGTCACGTAATTGGCCTTCACCGCAATCGTATGAAGAGAGAGAAATAATTTTTGGGAATGATTTTGGTGCACGCGAATCAAAATTTCATCATTAATTGAATATGATTTTGCTACATTAAAACCGCTTCGATTTTTTGGAAGATGGAAAGATATAAGCATATCTTGCAATAGATCGTGTATGCTATCATTTCACAGTTTTACCCTTTTACGTTTTGCACATTATGAAATCTTACAGCAGTATTTTTTGGGAAATTTAATTATGGATGAAATTTTGAACGTTGATTGTATTGGAATCAATGGATGTGATTTATTCTTATTTCTTACACTTAATACCTTTTCACCATAACCTCCCTATATATATATATATATATATATATATATATATAGAGAGAGAGATAGAGTTAGGTTCAAATAAAAGTCATTATTAACATGATAACTAAGAACCACAATATTCGCTATGAACAAAATGAATTTCCTATGAAAGTTGATGCATCTGTTGGAAAAGTTATCAATCAAAAATTGATATGTTTTACCCGGGTTCAATCCCATGAGGAGTAACTTTCCTACGAATTCATCAACTTTCACAAGTAATTCATCGTGGATCTCATGTTCTAATGATAAAATGTCTCATATTAGCATTCCCATATATATATATATATATATATATATATATATATATATATATATATATATATATCACTCTATATAGGGAAGGGTTAACGTGAGAACCATTTTTATTGTGAGAACATGAGAATGAATATGCTATGAAAGTAAATGAATGTCATGAAGTTAATGAATAAAAATAGAATTTTCGCCTCATGGGATTCGAACCTGGTGAAAATTCAATTTTGGATTCATTAACTCGCAGTCAGTATTCATTAACTTTCATAGCATATTCATTTTGTTCGTAGAAGAATTTTCGTAGTTCTTAGTTCTCACGTTAAAATTGGTTCTTATTTGAACCTCACTCTATATATATATAGGGTTGGGTTCCCGTAGTACCTGGTCCGCAGATAGTATGTAGTACCCAATCTAGACCACACATTTTGAACATGTGAAGCTGACACGTGGCAACTCCTTTTCTTTTCTTTTCTTTTTTTAATTTTCGCAAGGGGTAAAATGGGAAGAAATCAAATCAGCCTTCTTCTTCTCCTCCTCCTGGTGGCAACGGACGACTGGAGACGACGGCGGCAAGAACGGATGTGATTGGCCGGTGGCACTAGCGAACAACAACAATATAAACAAACAACAACAAATAATAAATTTTGAAAGAAAGAAAAAGAAGAAAAAAATTTGAGAACAAAATTGATGGATTTTGAGAAAAAAAAAATAGAAGATAAATTTGATAGATGATTGAAGAATCAAGAAATATGGTGGCTATGGCGGTGGTTCACGGCGAATTCACCGATAATCAGGGAAAGAGACGACGGAATTGACAGAGAATGATGGATGAGAGATTTGCTGTCGAAAACCATAAAAATGCATTGAACAAAATATGACAATGCATTGAACTAAACATAAAACTGTATTTGCCACAAAATACAAACATGCATTGAACAAAACATGTTCATACAACTCCCCCAAACTTATCCTTTTGTTTGTCCTCAAACAAATCAGAACAAAGGAGAGACGACCAACGATAGCAAAGAGACGAACGTCAAAAAGCAATAAAGTTCGAGCAATGAGCAATAAAGATTCAAACAAATGAATCAAATCACAACCTCATTCGTTAAACTCCACACATCATAATAATCATAAGCACAAGCCTTCTCAAACTTGAATCCTCACGACATGGATATATATATAAGAAATCTCAAACACTCAAGTGTATCAAGGAGGATGTATACTCTCAAAGTTTAAAAACACATGGAATCTACCATAAGCTTGCAAATCGTCTAATTCTCCATTGCTCAAATATGTGCTCAAGAACTAAGATCAAGAAGGTCTTTATATAAGGTTATAATGTAGGCTCTTTGGTAGGGTAGGATATATTTAGGCTAAGTGACTCATAATCCCATAATGAAAAACATCATAAGTATCACAAGACATAATTCCCAAACTTTCACAATTCATTTCAAAACTCTACACCAAAAAAGTCATTTTTTCTAAGAATTCCACAATTTTCATATAAGTGATATACTATCTCAAAGCACTAAACTACTTACCCATTTATGTTCTTTTCACACACTGTGTCATTTATTTATTTATTTATTTTTTTTGAACTTATATGGGTAAGCAACTATTTTATTATTATCACTTCCTCAACAATTATTCTCTTCCTTTCTTTTCTCAACCTTTCATTCAAGCAACCAAAAATCACACTAACAACATAACCCAACCCACGGCTATATGAATGAATAAGGTAGGCTCAAACAGCTCATCAAAGGATAATAACAGGTTAGTGTTTGGATAGTGTATAGGCTAAGAAAAGAATGCCTAATATCATTTCAAAATTCTTAAGCACATCAATGCAACCTCGAAAAAGAACCAGAGCAAGTTCTAGAGAAACACATGCTATTTCAAACTATTCACATAGAAAAAAACAAGACTGAAAAGATATGACAGTCAAAAGCTCAAGTCTCACAGGTTTCAAAAATGCGATCAAGTTCTCAAAGGCTCAATACTCACAATAATCATAACATGCTTCGTCTCACAAAATCAGTTGCAATCAAATTTTCTAATAAAAACAATTCTCATCATCGGTTGCTCGTCATTCAACTCAACCCACAAAACAGACACAAAACCCAAACACGAAAAAACAAAACAAAAACAAAACCCAAACACGAAAAACAAAACAAAAACAAACAAAAAAAAAAGAATCACTGAGTCTTCTTACCAAATCTTTGCTTGCTCCATATTTTGCGTTGACCGCAGACCACCACCGAGTGTGAAGTGGCCTCCCCAAACTTGAACAAGTCACCGGAGTTCCATGCCGAGTCCATCTTTCTTTGTAGCACCTTGTCAACTAGTCGGCCGACATCCAAGCTCGAGATTCGCTATCGCAACAAGCAGTGATTGAATGACACTCTTCATGCTCGCACTATCGTGTCGCGGGATGGCGTCATAGATTGAGATTTTCAGCTCCTCATCGTTAACACGAAAAGTTAGATCACCTTCCCCGCACGCCAATTAAAGCACCACCGGTTGCTAGAAAAGGCCTACCCAAGATTAGTGGTTGATTTTTAAATCGTGAATGTCTAAAATAACAAAATCACTGGAAAGACAAAATCTCGAACTCTTACCAACACATCCTCAACTATCCCCTTAGGTATGCGATCGACCGTCACCATCATTAACGAAATGGCGGTCTTCTTCGGCTTGCCAAATTTCAAGCGATTGAACACATTTAACAGCATCAGTTTATGCTCGCTCCTAAATCACACAACACGCTGAACGTGTGTTCGCAATCTCGCACTCAAACGTGAAACCGCCGGATCCTTCTCGCTTGAGGAGCTTCCTCCGCAAGACGGCACCGCATTCTTCGGATAGGGTAATTTTTCAAATTTCCCAATTTCTTCTCGCTTGCAAGCGCCTTTAAAAATTCATGTATCCGGCATGTTTCAGCGCTCAAAGAGAGGCAAATTGATCTCAACTTTTTGAAAAATCTCTTTGAACGCCAAGAACTCCTCGTCATGTTTCGACTGACTAGTCGACCGGAAATGGGACCGGAGGAGTGTGCGCGAGAATTGATTCTGAGGCTCTTCGCGGTTGACCTCGCGATCACTGGGAAGGTCGCCAGCGCCCGCTCCAGGTCGCAATCCTCCTTCGCTCAAATTGCGACCGGGTCACTCGCGAACAAACTGGGGCGTACAACTGATGGCTCACGGTCGCTCATGGCGCGTGCTCGTCGCGAGCTTCCGTGGGTAATTTCGGGACTCCTCGCGATCGGGCTCATGGTCGCGAACTCGATCGCGAAGCCGCTTCAGCTTACTTTCTTGTCTGTATGGCTTGGGTAAGCTTGTCCACTTCGTCTGATGGCGAAACATTGATTTTTCGGGTTTACCTCCGTGACACTAGGAAATTGGCCTGCCTTTTGAAGCGCATTCAACTGCATCACGACTACTTGACCAACTGATTTTCCAAAATCTTCATATGCTTTCCCATAGCCGCCACAAAGGACTCCAAATGATTAATCTTCTACCCGTGTTGCTTATAAATGAGTTCCTCGTCGTCAATTGTTGGTTGCTTACAACCAACTGCTGATCATGTCCTCTAGACTCGCTTCTTCGCCTCTTGAATCACCCATTCGAATCGAGAAACTCATGAGGTCGTTGAAAATTATAGGGATCATGCGACGAAATTTGGATGATTGCTATTTGCATCAGATGTCGGATTTCCATGATTCCTCCGATTGATGTGGTTGACCTCTTCGTCTCGATCCGACTCTTCAAAAGAGTGAATTGCTTCATCACCGTCAGATTTCAATCGGTCTCGACAATTGTTGCTTTAACCATTGGCGCTCTCCGCTGGCTATTGATAACTATTTGCCGCCATCTCTTCTATGATGGATCGCCTCTACACGACGATTCAATAAACATCCACCGCCGACGCATCCACTATG
The DNA here is from genome assembly GCA_036937905.1 of Salvia rosmarinus. Classification (NCBI taxonomy): domain Eukaryota; kingdom Viridiplantae; phylum Streptophyta; class Magnoliopsida; order Lamiales; family Lamiaceae; genus Salvia; species Salvia rosmarinus. Next base: position 110,106,261 of record CM072819.1, read on the forward strand.
CTCCTCAGATGCCATGTCACCACCAGAATCGCGTGATCGCTTCTTTGGAGAATCCGTGTTTAGGGCACTTCTCAATAGCCCTCGAATCGCCTCCCACGACTCGAACAATGACTCATCTCCTAGCCGGGAGGTGGGAGATCTCGCGATGATTTTCTGGCTTTGGTGGCGGAAAATACTTTGAGAGGAACTTTCGCAAAGATCCCCCAACTGCTTATGCCCGTGCGGTCCAAACTTTGAACCACTCCTTCGCCGACCGCAAGCAGAGAATCCAACACGCGATCCGAATCGTGTCTTGTGGCATGATAAGCCTCATTTTTACATGTTTTATTGGGTTATATTTGTCCTATTTCTAAGTGATAATTGATTGGTTGAGCTGCATTTATGTTATATTTCAATGTCTTGAAAGATATGATGTCGTGTGTAGTTTGTGTTGTTTTAGCATAGGTTTTTATCCGAAATGGAAGACACACACGCTGCATAAAGGATTGAGAGTTCGCAAGGAATCCGCGATCGCTCGAGCGAGAATGCGAAATCTTTCCTCGCGACACGCTTATCGCGATTAACACCCCGCGATGAAGACTCGCGAGGCAATGTTGAATCTTGCGCGAAATGGATGACTCGCGACCGCATCGCTACGCACCATCGCGACCACGTGTCGCGAAGAAACGCGGAGGACTATCGCGACCCAAAGATCGCGACTTAACATCGCTGACTGAAGATCGCTGCTTATGCGAACGATGGTCGCGACTTAACATCGCGACTTTTCCTCGCGATGAAGACTCGCGATCCGAATTAAAGTAGGGTTTTGGAGTATATCGGTAGGCGGACAATGTAGCGCGACGCAACCTTAGAGAGAGCGAAGATGATTTTAATTCACCAAAACAGTAACATCTTTTAACATTAAGCTTTTATTACATTCCGGTGATTTAGTTTGAATTGATTCCGGTTTCATAGTTAGTTTTCGGATTTGATTTACGTGCGGATTCAAGTGTTACGTTGTTCATCGTGGAATTATACGGTTTTATCTATTTATCTCAATTCATGTCATCTTTAATTATTTATTGTTTTGATAGTTTAATTATGAGTAGCTAATTTCCGTATTGATCCGGGGTTTGTATCTCGATTAGATTCGTAATTTATCCGTTGATACTGTTTTACCGTCCCTTCATGATTTATAATTCTTGGCTTTAATTTCATGTGTTGGTATCTCGATCAATATCTATGCATGCTAGTTATGTGATTGATGTCCTGCGGAATTGATTGCATAGTCGATATCCGGAATTTATAATACGCTTTTGCCTTGAGACCGACGGAGATAGGTGAGTGTAGGAGGTTATATCTTTGTGTGCTTTTGGTAATTAGTTTACTTTCTTGAGACCCGACGGAGATAGAGTTTAGGCTAACCCACTACTATAGGTTGTCCCGACGGAAACTATAGTTACTTTAGTGATCCTTCATCCGAATGTGGATTAAATTGGTAAGCAGTTAATAGGTTAATTGCATGAATTTGGTTAGGTTAAATACATCCCTGTGGTCTTTTATATCCGGTTTATTCTATCTTTATTTGCAAGTCTAGATTTATAATCTCTCTCTTGATTTGTGTTGCTTGGATAATAATAAAGGTTCGTGTTAATTACTTGTGTTCTCGAGTCATGATCCCCGTGGATACGATATATATACTTGCTGTTTTACTATCATTTATTTGGTAGAATTTTAGCGATCAAATTTTGGCGCTGTTTGGGACCCTTAGATTTCACATGATAATTTTCCGGATTGTAGTTATTAATTCAAAGCGCTTAAAAAAAATAAAAAAAAAAAAATAATATTATTATTGTTTTATTTCTGAGTTACTTTTTAGTTCTGACTTGGTTTTATATAACTCTGCGCAGTGCATGATTACAAGATCTCAAAGGAAAGAAATTATTCCTTTAGATCTTGAGATTGAAAGATCCCATAAGAGGGAGAGCCGAGAAAGAAGACAAGCAATGGCAGACAGACCAGGCCATGAGCGGATAACCGAGTTAGAGGAAATGCTGGCAGGAATTCAGCGCCAACTGGCGTTGAATAATCAGATGGGCCAGATTGGGGGGCGACCACCACCCGTACCGTTGAATCACATGTACAGGCCATCGACGGATCTCGCTCCAAGGTGGAGGATGGGGCGAATGTTAATGCGAATAATTTCGAGCTTAAGCCGCCTCATTAGTATGATACAAGCGGAACAGTTTGGGGGAGGGGTTACTGAAGACCCAATGCACATTTAGAGGCGTTCCTCGATATCTGTGATACAATCAAGCAGAACGGAGTGCCAGCTGATGCCATTCGAATGCGGATGTTTGTGTTTTCGTTGAGAAACCAAGCTAAAGAATGGTTCAAGGGATTAGACAGATCAGGAATTAGTACATGGGAGCAGCTTTGCGAGAAATTTCTATCTAAATACTTTCCACCTGCTAAGGCTCAGAAAATCATTGCTGAGATTTCTCATTTCTCACAATTGGGAGATGAGTCGTTATTTGAAGCCCGGAAAGATTCGTAAGTCTCCCATGAAAATGTCCACAACATGGTTATTCTCCGAATAGCAAAATACGCTTCTACAAAGGTCCATTGTCAACACCAAGTATTGTAGATGCTTCAAATGGAGGATGCCTTCTCAACCAAGTATCGATGAAGCGTTGAGGATAATTGAGAGATGGCATCTATGACTATCGATGGCGATGAGAGGCAGCCAAGAAGCAGTCGCACTACCGAGGTGGATAGTAAGTACGATGATCTCTTAGAAAAGTTCAAAGCCTGCATAACAGAATGTGAAGAAAAGAAAGCCAAGACGACTGCTTTAATGGCACGTGATATTGAAGAGGCTAATTTTGTGAATCGAGGAATAATGTTCGAGTCGAGGTTTCAAGGAAATCGGGTGCAAATCCAACAGATCATCCGAGTAATAGAAATCACCCTAATTTGTCCTATGGAAATGCTCGTAATGCACAAGAACCACCACCGGTTTCACCAGAATAATGGAGTCATTGTGGAGCCAAAGAAGTTTAGTGTCGAAGAGATGTTGCAAAGAACTCTTAATGAGTAATCGCAGATTACGACAAATCATCAACAAGCCGCGGGCCCAACAGTAACACTCGAGACATGTGCAGACGGGCATCGAATAAATGTGTTGGAAAATCATCAATTCCATCAATAACACCGCTACTGATTGGAAAACAACTCAAGATGGTGTAAAATCAAATAGGGCGATGGCCAATGAGAGCGGGGTTCACGTGCGGTGGTCAATTTCAAGTCTGACGAGCGTAATCCGAAAAATCGATACCTCGTAATCATGTGAATGCCATTCGGACGAAGTGGAAAATCTTATATAAATCATCCTGAGTATGAAAGGGAGGAAGAAGATCGAATAGGCCTTGAACCGAATTCACGCCTCGCGAGTGAGCTTCGCGAGAAAGAGGCGCGAATTCAAGGTCATTTCGCGAGGAAATCATCGCCTGAAGAGAAAGAAGACATCGCGACTCACTATCGCGAGAAATGTTCGCGAGAGCGCATCGCGAGCCCAGAGATGGAGGATCTCGCGACTCATCATCGCGAGGAAACATCGCGACCAACAGGAGCGAAGGGTGAGGAAACGCGCATCGCGAGCCAAGAAAGAGAGAATAGCTCGCGAGAGAAGGATAGAGGCCAACAGTCGCTAATTCGAAGGCGTGAAAGACCAATCGTCGTTATTCAACAAGACCCTTTCCTCAACGCTAGGAAAGCAAAATACGATGCCAAGCTCACCCGCTTTATGGAGATGTTTTAAAAGTAAATATCAATATACCTCCTTGATGCGCTTGAGATATGCCCGGATATATTAAATTTTAAGGATGCGAGAAGCAAAAAGAAGTTGGGTAAATTTGAGACAATCAATCTTTCAAGAATGCGGTGCTATAATCCGAGGAAGTTGCCACTCAAACAAAAAGATCCGAAGCTTTACTTTGGTGTGCGTGATTGGAGAGCATACTTTCCTAACGTGTTGTGTGATTTGGGAGCAAGCATTAACTTGATGCCACTTTCAATTTTCAACCGTTTGGAGATCGGCGAGATGAAACCGACCACAATATCCTTATTGATGGTCGATGTGTCTGCTTTACCCCAAGGAATTGTTGAAGATGTTCGGTAAGAATTCAAGATTTTGTCTTTCCGCCGATTTTGTGATTTTGGATATGCTCAAGATAAAATCACCATTAATCTTGGTCGACCTTTTCTAGCTATTGGTCGAGCTTTAATTAATGTGCGTGGATGGTGATCTAACTTTTAGGTTGAACAAGGAGGAGCTCAAAATCTCGATTTATGATGCCATCAAGAGACATGATAACTCAGATTCGAGGATTGTTGCTCAATCACCACTTTCACACCTTTTCTACCAGTCAAAGACGATAAGCTAGAGCAGGCATAAGAAATTCTGTTTTCTCTTATAATGATCTAGATGAAGCTTGTGATGAAATTTTAGAATATTTATCTGTGCTTGATACCACTCCCGTTTCTAAACAGGTCTCGTACTTGGATATTCATCGATCAAGTGATGGGGGGGGCATTGAGAAAAGTTCATCAGCAGAGAAGAAACCAGCAGTGGAAACCACGGATACACCCAAACTCGAACTGAAACCACTGCCAGATCATCTCAGGTATTCGTTTTTGGGAGATAATGATACTTACCCGGTTATTGTTTCTGCTTTGCTTAATCCTACAGAATTGGAGAAACTTTTGCGAGTTTTGAGGAAATACAAGGAAGCTATAGGTTGGACCATTGCAGATATTAAGGGAATCAGTCCGTCTTTGTGCATGCATCAATTTTGTTGGAATCCGAGAATAGACCAGGTGCAACCTCAACAGAGATTAAATCCGCTATGCAAGAAGTGGTAAGAAAGAGGTTCGAAACTTTTAGACGGGATGATATATGCCATATCCGATAGTGAGTGGGTAAGTCCCACACAAGTTGTCTCAAGGAAAGGAGGGATAGCGGTGATCAGGATGAGAATAATGAGTTGATAGCAACACGATTGGTCATCGGGTGGAGGTGTGCATTGACTACCGAGCATTAAATGCGACCACACGTAAGGATCACTTCCTTTACCTTTATTGATCAAATGTTAGATAGGTTGGCGGTCATGAGTTCTATTGCTTCGACGGTTACTCGGGATACAATCAGATCCCCATCGCTCCGGAAGATCAGCACAAGACAAGATTTACCGCCTCACGGTGTCTTCGCCATGACGGATGCCATTTGGGTTATGCAACGCACCAGCCACATTTCGGTGCATGATGGCAATTTTCATGGTTTAATAGAAAACATCATGGAGGTATTTATGGATGATTTTCCGTATTTGGATCCTCTTTTGATGTTTGTCTTGATAATCTTAGCTGTGTGTTGCAACGATGCGAGGATACGTGCCTTGTGTTGAATTGGGAAAATGCCATTTTATGGTAAAGAAGGTATTGTGTTGGGACATAGAGTTTTGTGGACGGCTTGAGGTTGATAGAGCAAGGTGGTAGCCATTGAAAAATTACCTCCACCAACAAATGTGAAGTCGGTCCAAGTTTTTGGGACATGCCGATTCTACCGTCGCTCATACGTAATTTTCTAAGATCACCAAACCTTTGTGTGGATCGTTAGAAAAGATGTTAAATTTATTTTCACCAAAGATTGTTTAGAAGCTTTTGAAATTTTGAAAACTGCCCGACTACTACACTGCTCTTATTTCCCGCATTGAGTGCACCGCTCGAATTGATGTGTGAGTGATGCGGTGATTGGGCAATTGAGCATTTTGGGTCAAAGAGGATAAAATTTTCAAGGTCATATACTACGCTAGCAAGATATTGGATTCTCTTTCGGATGAATTATACCACAACCGAAAAGAGTTATTGGCGGTAGTATATGCTTTTGATAAATTTCGTCCATATTTAGTGGGTTCCACACTATTGTGCACACCGACCATGCAGCTATACGCCTCTTCAACAAGAAGGATTCAAGCCACGCCCTGTTCGTTGGATTTTATTGTTGCAGGAATTTGATATGGAAATTCGGGATCGAAAAGGGTGTGAGAATGTAGTAGCCGATCACTTATCTCGATTAGAGAAACCAATAGAAGCGATCACCCACATGTGCATATCAAAGAGCATTTTCGTGATGAGCGGTATTTGTAATTCGATCACTCACCATGGTATCTTGATTTTGTAAATTATTTGGTGATCGTGAAAATCCGGAAGGTCTACAAGACTACCAAAGGAAGAAGTTTGTGCATGATGCAAAATTTTATTATTGGGAAGATCCATACCGTATAGACGATGTCTTGATGGCTTTATCCGCACTGTGTTCATCAATCCCAATGGAATAAGATCATAGTCGAGTGTCACAATGGCCACGTGAGGTCACTTTGAGCTAATAGAACGACCATGAAGATCAATCAAAGTGGATTTTATCGCCATCTATCTATAAGGATTGTCACACCTTTGTCAAAGAATGTGATAGATGCCAAAGGATGGGTAATATTTCAAAAAGGGATGAGATGCCACAAAACATCATGGTTGAGGTTGAATTGTTTGATGTATGGGGTATTGATTTTATGGGACCTTTCCCAAATTCTTGTGGTTTTGCTTACATTTTGCTTGCAGTGGAATATGTTGTGGGTGGAAGCTGTGCCTACAACCACCAATGATTCTAAAGTGGTGATTAAGTTCTTGCATAAGAATATTATGTCTCGGTATGGAACTCCGAGAGCTTTGCTCAGTGATGGGGGGAGCCACTTCAATAATAGGTGGTTGACAGCAATGTTAGCCAAATACGGAGTCAAGCACAAGGTTACGACACCATACCACCCACAAGCTAATGGTCAAGAGTTGGCAATCGAGAGATCAAGCACATTTTGGAAAAGTCCATTGTCAACAAGAAGGATTGGGCAAAACATTTAGACGATGCACTATGGGCCTATGGGATGACATACAAAACACCCATTGGTATGTCCCGTATCAACTTGTGTTTGGAAAATCATGTCATTTACCCGCCGAGATTGAACACAAGGCCTATTGGGCAACACGGATAAATCAAGATTTCTTAGCTGCGGGACATACAGAAGAAGGATTGCCGGAGTTAGATGAGTGGAGAAATCAAGCATTTGAGAACCCAAGATCTACAAAGAGAGCCAAAGCGTTTCACGACTTGAACATCAAGAAGAAAGACTTTGCTCCCGGGATGAGGTACTTGTTTACAATTCTCGATTCGCTATTCCCGTGCAAGCTACACCAAAATGGTCGTGGTAGATACCATTGAAAAGAGCAATCATAATGGCACATTTGAACTTTTCAAGGCGGATGGTAGTACGTTTACAATCAATGGGCATCGACTGAAATTTTATTTTAGATCTCATGGGAAGGAAGTGAGTGAGTTGACGTTATTTGAGGATCCCAAGTGATTGAGGTAATAGTCTAGCTAAAGACGTTAAATTAGCAAGCGATTGGGAGGTAACCCAATGATTTTATTTTGTCTTGTTTCGCTTTTTGTTTACATTAGTTTTGTTTTGTTTTGATCTGTTTGTGTTGGTTGAGTAGCTTGAGTTTAAAGGTTAGAAATTCAGTGGTTGATTGAAGATTTCCGAAGAAACTCAATTCACGCCTCGCGAGGCGCTAATTCGAGAGATAGTCGCGAGAATCATTCGCGAATATGAACGCGAGCCCATTTGTCGACTTACTCGCGAGACGCTAAGAAGCCCAAGTCGCGATCATATTTCATGAGCCCGGCCCGCGAACGCAAAACAAATTGACTTCGCGACCCGCTATCGCGAAACTTTTACGCGATGTCTTTCGCGAGCCCACACTAATCGAGGTAAGTTTACTGCGACTTGTTATCGCGACCTTTGTCGCGAGACCGTGTCGCGAGCTCGTAAGGGTTTTATCCAAAGTCCGAGCGCCGCCTTTCGCGTGCAACTCTCCACCTCCTTCATGAGCTTCTCTTTCGTGACCAAGGTAAGTAATTTCATTGTTCTTTTTTTTTTTTCGTTCTTTGCTTTCGCGGTTGGTCGCGATATCTGTTAGGCTTCACTCGCGAGGTTAGCTCGCGAGCCGTGTTTTTTTTCTTGCGATTTCAGAGACGAAGAAAATTTCAGAATTATGCTGTGCGTTTTTTCTTTCTCGTAATTGTTCTTGCATTGTTTAGATTAAATTAAATACTCATATGTGTTCACATTGATGATAAAAGTATGAATTTACTTGATTTCCCCTATGAGTGTTTGTGGATTTAATTGGAGAAATTATTGAAATTATATTGTTGAAGAGTTGGGTAACTTGTGAGATTAGCGTCATTGGGTGTCATTTTTAGAAATATTCATATGACATGATGCTAGATTTTGATATTACGCGAATGCAAGGATGAAATATTGAGCTATTGGGAAATACATCGGTTTGTGAGTTGAGAAATTCGATGTGTTTAGATGAAATATTGTTGTTTGGGCCAACCGGTGATTTTTCCCCAGTATTATTGTTGCATTGGGTCGAGAGTATTCTTGTTGGAGAATATCCGATTTAATTAATTTTATTGCGGGAATCATTATGCCGTTCGTAGAAAAGCGTACCGCATGAGAAAGGTAAATGCCATCAACATCACCGAGATTGAGGCGTTCTCGAGCCTCATCATACGCTAGAGGGTATTACATTGCACACAAGAGGCATATGAGCGATGGGAAAGATTATCGAGTTTAGAGACGCGCCAACAAGATTCATGCATCAAAGGATACCGCATGATATGGGATTTTAGATGATGTGATGATGCTCACCCGGGAGTGGGATTCCTTGGAGTATTCACGGAAACCGTGCACTCATAGATCTATAACTTGGAATTCCTATCCACATACCGACTTCACGTAAACGAGAATGGATCTTTTGCATATGAGTTTCCAGTTGGGGAATCAAGCGTGAATTATCTTTTGAAGATTTGCGAGGAGATTATGCGAGGACCCCACGAGCCATGTATCCGGGAGAAAGTAGGGTGAATATCGAGCCTTCGGGCACGGTTGGCATGGATGGAAGTTGAAAAATTCAAAGCATATAGCCCACAGACATCCTCAATTGATCAATCGAAACCCGGCAATGAGATACTTCCACGTGATGATCACTTCCGGTGTCCCAGCCCAGACAATGCGGAAAAGTTCAGTGAGTGCGAACATGCATTTTAGCGCAGCCCCGGAAGGACGATCATGAGTATAGCGTATCTTACGGCGAGCATTTTGAGGCTCAAGCCCAAGTTGAGGAGCTAGCATCCGCTGTGGGGAACGATAACCCAATAGCCACGTATTTCAACGTAGCCCCATTGACGAGCCGATCACCGAGAGATATATCTTGATCGACGAGCCCTCAATTATATGCATTTCTTGCCAAGAAAGGATAGCTGTTGTGGAAGATCACACGATAGGCGGAAACATGGTGTTTGAGTCCGAACGTAGCTCTCGGTCGATTGAGACTCGGGGTGTCCCAATGATACATAATATCACGATGAGGACCCCGATCATCTAGCGACCCTTCACTGATGTGCCACGCAGACGACACGGAGGAAGGCGGGGAGCAACATAGAGCTCGGCAGAGGAGGAAGCCGCCACGACGAGGAGGAGATGAGCTAGCAAGTGGCACGGCAGTGGTCATCATCCGTTCCATATGCGAGCACCAGACTTCGATATATATGCTATGGAGGAACGGATTTATGACCGCATCGACACGCGACATCAAGAGCTGCATGAGTACATAGATGACGGCCGGACAGAGGATCACCTCTATTTTGATGATCAGTTTGCTGGAGTAAGAAGGGATATGGGACAATATGCGGCTGCTCAAGCACAATTCTTTGAGGAGCAGCGACGTCAACAAAAGGAAAACGAGCAGCGATGGGCAGAGCAGGCGCGATACAACGAGCAATATCTCAAGCTCCTGCAGGACATGCATAGCTCGTGGCCATATCATCCACCACCACCTCCGCAGTGAGCTTTGATTTCTTTATCTTCTTGCTGCTTTTTGTTTTATCTTTTGTGTTCGTTCCTTGTTTTTGTTTGTTTTTGTTTTGTTTTGTTTTGTGTTTCCTGTTTTGGTCCTGTGTCTGTTTTAGGTTGAGTGGAATGACGAGCAACGATGATGAGAATTGTTTTCATTAGAAAATTGATTGCAACTGCTTTTGTGAGATGAAGCATGTCATGATTGTTGTGAGTTGTGAGCCTTCGAGAACTTGATTATATTTTGAAACATGTGAGACTTGAGCTTTTGTTGTCATATCTTTCACCGATTTCTTCAGTGTGATTAGTTTAAATAGCATGTGTTTCTAGAACTTGCTCTGGCTCTTTTTCGAGGTTGCATTGATGTGCTTAAGAATTATGAGATGATATTAGACATTCTTTTCTTAGCCTATACACTGTCCAAACACTAACCTGTTTTTATTATCCTTTGATGAGCCCGTTTGAGCCTACCTTGTTCTTTCATGTAGCCGTGGGTTGGGTTTGGTTGTTAGTGTGATTTTTGGTTGCTTAAATTGAGGGTTGAGAAAAAGAAAGGAAAGAAAGAAAATAGATAACGAGAAAGTGATTATTAAAAAAAGTTGCTTACCCATATAAGTTCAAAATAAAAAAATAAAAAAATAAAAAATAAATAAATAACACAAGTGTGTGAAAAGAACATAAATGGGTAAGTAGCTAATGCTTTGAGATGATTATATCACTTGTATGTTAAAGTGTGGAGTTCTTAAAGAAAATGACTCTTTGGTGTAAGGGTTTGCAATGAAGTGTGAAAATTTGGGGATTATGTCTTGTATTTATGATGTTTGTCTTTATGGGATTATAAGTCACTTTGCCCAAATATATCTTGCCTTACCAAAGAGCCTACATTATAACCTATTATAAGACCTTCTTGATTTTAATTCTTGAGCACATATTTGAGCAATGGAGAATTAGACGATTTGCAAGCTTATGGTAGATTCCATGTATGTTTAAATGTTGAGAGTAAACACATTCCCTTTGTTACACTTGAGTGGTTGAGATTTTATATATATATATCCATGTCGTGAGGAATCAAGTTCAAGAAGGCTTGTGCTTATGAGTTTTTATGATATGTGGAGTTTAATGAAATATGTTGTAACTGTTTTATTAGCTTTGCTCATTGCTCGAGGCTTATTGCTTTTGTCATTCGACTCTATGCCTCTAGTTGGTCGCCTCTCTCTTGTTTTAATTTGTTTGAGGACAAACAAAGGGTAAGTTTGGGGAGTTGATAAGTTTCATTTTACATGTTTTATTGGGTTATATTTGTCCTATTTCTAAGTGATAATTGATTGGTTGAGCTGCATTTATGTTATATTTGAATGTCTTGAAAGATATGATGCGTGTGTAGTTTGTGTTGTTTAGCATAGGTTTTATCTCGAAATGGAAGACACACACACGCGACAAAGGATTGGGAGTTCGCAAGGAATCCGCGATCGTTACGGCGAGAATGCGAAATCTTTCCTCGCGACACGCTATCGCGATTAATTCCGCGATGAAGACTCGCGAGGCAATGTTGAATCTTGCGCAAAATGGATGACTCGCGACCCGGCATCGCTACGTACCATCGCGACCACAGGTCGCGAAGAAACGCGGAGGACTATCGCGACCCAGCATCGCGACTTAACATCGCGACAGAAGATCGCGAAGCTATGCGGAACGATGGTCGCGACTTAACATCGCGACTTTTCCTCGCGATGAAGACTCGCGATCCGAATTAAAGTAGGGTTTTGGAGTATATCAGGCGAGGCGGACAACAGAAGGCGCACGCAACCTTAGAGAGAGCGAAGACAGATTTTAATTCAGCCAAAACAGAACATCTTTTAACATTAAGCTTTTATTACATTCCAGTGATTTAGTTTGAATTGATTCCAGTTTCATAGTTAGTTTTCGGATTTCGATTTACGTCTGGATTCAAGTGTTACGTTGTTCATCGTGGAATTATACGGTTTTATCTATTTATCTCAATTCATGTCATCTTTAATTATTTATTGTTTTGATAGTTTAATTATGAGTAGCTAATTTCCGTATTGATCCTGGGGTTTGTATGTCTGACTAGATTCGTGTAATTTATCTGTTGATACTGTTTTACCGTCCCTTCATGATTTATAATTCTTGGCTTTAATTCTCATGTGTTGGTATCTGATCAATATCTATGCATGCTAGTTATGTGATTGATGTCCTCATGGAATTAATTGCATAGTCGATATCTGGAATTTATAATACGGTTTTGCCTTGAGACCCGATTTTGAGATAGGTGAGTCAGAGGAGGTTATATCTTTGTGTGCTTTTGGTAATTAGTTTACTTCTCTTGAGACCCGACGGAGATAGAGTTTAGGCTAACCCACTACTATAGGTTGTCCCGACGGAAACTATAGTTACTTTAGTGATCCTTCATCTGAATGTGGATTAAATTGGTAAGCATTAATAGGTTAATTGTATGAATTTGGTTAGGTTAAATACATCCCTTGTGGATCTTTTATATCCGGTTTTATTCCTATCTTTATTTGCAAGTCTAGATTTATAATCTCTCTTGATTTGTGTTGCTTGGATAATAATAAAGGTTACGTGTTAATTACTTGTTGTGTTCTCAGTCGCATCCTCGTGGATACGATATATATACTTGCTGTTTTTACTATCATTTATTTGGTAGGAATTTTAGCGATCATGGCATCCCATTCTGTTTGATGGTGTCACAAATGTCGAGGAGTGTCTCAAGATGCGCATTCGGGTCCTCTGTGACTCCTCCCCCAAACTGCTCTCCTTGTACCATGCTGATTAGAGCCGGCTTTAACTCGAAGTTGTTTGCATTGACTTCCGGGCCCCATCCGCCTCCTTGGAATTGTTCAGTGGGAGGTCGGTACATATAATTCAGAGGTCTCGTCTCTGGAGCAGGGACTAGGAGTCCCATATTCGCCATCTGGCGCTACATCTCTGCGAAATCGGCTAACATGCGTGCAGCTTGCTCGGGAGGAATGCCCCCGTTCTGTGGATTAGCTGCCATTGCAGCCCGTCTCTTCTCTCGTCCTCTTCTCCTTTGAGAGCTTTCGATCTCGGGATCTAGTAATATTTCAGGAGGTCCCTGAGATCTTGTACGCATAAACTTCCTGAGAAAAGAGAGAATTCAGCTCTGGTAACAATAATATAATATATAACTTGAATTAATAAATCCAAATCGTCAAATTATTCCTATGCAATCTTAACAATCCCCGGCAACGGCGCCAAAATTTGATCGCTCACTTTTATAACACTAAAAAGTGTAAGTATATAGGTAAGTCGAGTATCGTATCCACAGGGATTGTAATACGAAAACACAGAAGCTAGCTCAACGATAATTCATCATTATTCAAGCACATAAAATTGGGTGAAAGGTTTTAAGGGCTTCAGAATTTAATCCAAAGCAGGCGTAACCATGCAGAAAATAAAACAAAGCAATAAACACACGGAAGATAAAACAGATAAGAGAGACTAACCCTAGGGATGCATTAATCCTATCCACAACGTATGTTTATCCTGTTCCTATTAGCCAATTTTAATCCAGACAAGATGGAAGATCACAAATATAACCAACAACTTCAATTACGACAATTGCGGCGAGATTACGAGTTTTCCTACCATTCTAGGTGAAAACAAGTAACTCCAAAAGGATCACTAAGAATATGCTTCCTACGAATATCCTATCTCAACACGACTCGCGCTTATTCGTATCATGCATTCAAGATCGATTGACAATTAATACAATTACGTAATTAACCGACAACTAGATATGCATCAAGATTGATCGAAATCAACACATATAAATAAGCACCAAGAATCATGAATCAATGCGGAAGGTAAATAGATAATGTAAATCACAACATATAGGATCGAATCATGCAAACCCCAGGATCCAGACGAATTTTAGCTACGCATAATTAAATTACCAAAGCAATAAATAATTAAATAAAACATAAATTACGATAGATAGATAGATAAAACCGTAAGAATCCACGAAGAACAATTGTAGCGACTTGAATCCAGGAAGAAATTCGAATTCTAATACTAAACTATGAAATTGGAATGAAAATACTTAAAGAAAAAGCTAAACTAAATTAAGCGGAAAAGAACTTGCAAAAGAAAATAAAGAAGAATTTGTGTTACGCCTGGAATGGTGTCGATAAGCTACATCTCTATCTCGCTATTTATAATAAAACATAAGCTCCTTTTTCATAAATTCCCAATCCTATTCTCGACTACGATTCAATCCTATTTCGACTACGATTCAATCTTATTCGACTCGGATTAGAAGTATACATGGACTAGGTGTCTCAAATTGCTGAAAATTATGATTTCTCGAGTTTTGCCCTTGCGACCTTAGGTCGCGAGCAAAACTCGCGAATCGTCTTTTCTCGGCTGCACGCGCGACTTCGCTGTTTCGCTCCGTTCTCTCTCGTCCGGACTCCGAATTACAATCCGTTTGCGCCTACAGACTCCTATTGAGATGCTCTTTAACATAGTTAACTTTTTACATCCATCCTTGTCAGATCCATTTCATCATATTCAACGTCGTTTTCAAACAGTTCTTCTTCGCATGAGCTCGCGACTGGGCTATTGATTCCTCTTTATCGTGATCCACCTTTTTGACATTAAAACCTATGCTAAAATGACATAAAATACACACGGCATAATATCTTCCAAGGTAAACATAAATATATCAAAAAACAACTCAAAAGATCACTTATCACTTAGAAACGAAACGAATATAGCCTTATAAATCATGTAAAAATGAGGCTTATCAACATGTTCATACATTGAACAAAGCACGTCCATGCATTGATCAAAACATGTCAATGCATTTAATAGAACGTAAAAATACATACCAACGATTAATGAGCGGCGCCGAGCGACGCTGACATGGCACACGGCGACGCTTAGCGCGCCATGCCGGGCGTGAGCTTCCAACTGCTTGCATTATTGTGTTCAACTGCATGTATTTTTATTCATTTGAATGCATTATTCAGTTCAACTAAATGCATAGTTTGTTTTCGCAATCATATAACAAATCAAATTACTAATATACCCTTACTTTTGCGAAATTAAGCTTAAAAAGTCCGAAAAATCTCAATCATAGGATCTATGAGATGAGTGGATGAGATTAAGTACTACATACTATCTCAGGCTAGGGTACTATTTGATCCCTCGTATGTATGTATATATATATATATATAGGTGAATTATTATAAAAACATTTGTTATCCTTTAAACGTCTCCTTGAAAGTTATTGCATTAAACAAAAATA
>CM072819.1:110126578-110219085 GCA_036937905.1 Salvia rosmarinus
TTAATATACACTTTTATTTTGATTTTCAACTGACAAAGTATCACGAAAACTTAATGTGGGATTCAAGTATCATTTGTTTAGGTTTTCAATTGATGAAAGATCATAAAAATTTTATATGGTATTTGACAATTCCGTATAATAATACCACTAATTATTCAAAGTATTTTCTTATTAAATAGTATAGTAAATAAACTATAAATTCGATCAAATTAAATAAAAAATCTTTTAGCCAGAATTATTTATTTGATCACATCACATTAAATTAAATAAATTATTTATTTGATCAAATTAAATTGATGATGTAGTTTGAATAATATTAATAGCAATCATTCTACCAATTAAAAGTAAAAATTTTGTTGGAACTTGGAGAATACAAATCATTTTATATAGATTTTTATTTGATTAAGTTTTTTAAAAAAATCATTATGAGATTGGAGAGTGGTTAGAAGTTATAAATGGAGATTTTTGAAAAATAAAATAAAATTCACCTAGGATAAAGAATTAATTTGATACATCCAATCCTTAATCTTATCATATACTCCATGCTCCCTTATATTTGTTTTTTGTACGTCCCTTAAATTTATTGCTTTGTCATTTATGAAAATTACACTATAAAATATTGCATACTTATTAACAAAATAATACTCTTTATTTACCTATTTTACTATTTATGATCTATCACTATCTATACTTATTATCCTCAATACTACTATTTATTTATATATTTCACCATTCATCATCTATCATTAATTAATTTAACATTATATTAATATGAGATCCATATTTTACTTATAATATATTTTATAATTTTAATAAAATATGTGTTGTCAAAAGCATAAATGAAGGATGGAAGGACTATTAGAATGAACAACAAAAATAAAAAATGAAAAGATTTAAAAAATGAAAAAAAAAGGAAGACAAGAGGATCCTAAAAGCATAAGAAAAGTCGGCGCCTTGCTTCACCGACCAATCATCACATCTCTCTCTCTCTCTCTCTCTCACGTCAGCCACCTGCCTCTCTCAGGCTACATTCTTTTCATACAACAAACATATATCTATCCCCTCTACCCTCGCTTTTCAAATCAATATGAGTGAGTATATACGTTACTGATACCTAACCCTCATTATTTTCCTTAACCTCCTTTCATACAATAATCTTCCTTTCGCTAGCTAGGGTTCTTCCGCGAATTTTTTGTTTAAAGCGGAAGTTCCCCCTACTTCCTAGATTTGGTCTAGTATTAGTTTTGTTTTGATTATTTGGTTTGATCGGGAATTATGGGAGTTTGATGGAATCAAGTGCGGTTTCTACTCACACCGAAGATTTTTGTTGGGAGTGATTTAAAGATAGTAAGAAGAAGAAGCGTCGAGCTAGAAAATCAAAGCAAACTCCGTCAGGTAATCGGATTTTGTCTCTTCTTTTTTCTTTGATTATTTTACTGCTTTTCGTTCAGTAGAAGATTGTGCCGTCTATGTGAAATGTTCATTATTTTTCTGGGGTTTAACAACAAAATTGGCTGAATTTGGAATTTTTTCATATTTCTACCGTCACAAGATATTTGTAGCCATCAAACTTGGTTGAAATTCTTGCGACTGGGAATATTCGGTTTAGAGCCAATTAGTTGATGCTTAGATATAGGCTCTGGCAAATTTCATTTGTAGGGTATGAAAGCTTATGAAATAGCATTATATAGGAGGCCATTGTGTAATATTTTATAATACTTCCAAACAATCTACATTATGCTCGTGTTGCTGCGGGTATCCATGTATTTATGCCCCTCTTATTTGTATGGTCGATTTGGAGAAAGATAGTCTGCTGTCTCCTCTTATCTGGACAGGCTTTTGATGTTTATGATACTTGTGGATTTTACGCAGTGGGTGAAACTGACCTGGATGCGTCTAGCTTGCAGAATGCTAACGCTTCATTGCATCATATGATGTTAGAGAGGCATCATCAACTGCCAAAAGAAAGTAATGTAGGCATTGGATTGCTGTCCTCAAAACATATAGAGGAATTTGTTACGGATGAGAATCTTCTGAATCAGCAATCAGTTCCTCGTGAGAGTGAGGAACCATTATCTCTCAGTTCAGTACCTGGGCCTGCTTCTAGTGACGAGCCTGTTGGACCTGTGTTGATTGCACGGCCTATTGATTCTCTGGCACGCCGAACATATTTTCCTCCTCATTGGTCTACAGATGCTATAAATAGAGCACTAGAGGTTGCTTAAGTTCAATGCACATAAGCTTTTTTCAGGACGGCAGCATTGTCTCTTCTTGTCATAATGGTGTTACTTTTCTTTGTTGCAGAAAGGAGAGTTGTTGAGGGCTGTGTTTCATGTCAATGCTCATAATAGACTTGAGGTTTTTCCTTAACTATCTATGTTCCCATTAGTTGTGGCTGTATGCAGTTAATCATGAAATGTGAGGCATCAAGATTTTTTTAATTTTTTATTTAATTGTAGGGTTACTGCAAGATCGATGGGGCGCAAACTGATATTCTCATTAGCAGTGTGGTGGCCCAAAACAGAGCTGTAAGTGTTTTCCTAATTTAATTAACATTTTCCATATGCTGCCTGCTAGCATGTATATCTTTATTTTCTTTACCCTTTTATCCATTTTTGTCAAGAACTTGCATTTCATCACAAATCGAATTCTAGATGTAACTTGTTCTCTATGGATGTGAAATTTACTTCTCGATGAACATATTATTCTTCTTCTGCTACATAGTTTATTTCTAAACAGAGTAGACTGTTTTTAATGAATGACGGAGCATCCTGTCTCTTTTTCGATGCAGAAACTTGTCTGTATATGATTTGAAATGTAAGATTTGCAGGCATCTTTACTTTTTGCACCTCAGAAACTCCTTCCTTACCTTCTCATTAGATGGAATGGTAGTGCAATCTGTCAAATCTGCTGGATGTGATCTTAACTGTACTGATTACTACTCTTTGCCAAGAGGAATAGTTTCCACAAAAATCATACTGGGCTATTGGCTGCCTGGCTGGTCTTGTGACTGAGATTTTGTATTGCTTGAAAATGAAATTGAAGTTTCCTATGACAGAAGATCTCTTACTTACTTTGTTGTCATTATGCTGCTCTTGCAACTCTGCTTTACAATTTGTTATGTTTCGTCAATATTGATTTTGCATGTGTCTTTTGTATTGGAAGTGCATGTTGAAGTGTTACTTGTTGCTAGATGTTTCTAAGATTTCCTTAATTTTAGCAATATTTTCAATTTTCTGACTTAAGCTTGTTGTAGATTGATGGAGATACTGTTGCTATCGTCATTGATTCACCATCATTGTGGCCGAGAATGAAGGGTCAAATGAAATTATGAATACTGCTGAATCCGACAACAAATTGCATGATGGTTGTATTGGGCATGCTCAAGCTTGTTCTTGTGGAAAATGTAATTTAGGTGTGGAGGCCGAGAATGGCTTTTCCAATAATAACGGATTTGTTGATAAAGGTGGTTCCTATCAGGATGATGAGTCTCGTCCTGGTGAAAGCTCACAATATAGCAATAAAAATGAAGTGTTGGGTGATGGGCCTGATGGCTATGTCGGTGGCTGTCAACTATCTACATCTGATTCTTCCATGCATTCTTGTCTTGGAGATGCCCATGATTCAAGGATTTCATTGGAGAAGTTGTGTGCCTTAACAGATTTATATCCATTAAAAAGACCAACTGGCTCAGTTGTTGCTATCATTGAAAGGTCTATTCGTAGGGACTATATTGTTGGTTTCTTGAGTGTGAAGCAGTGGATTTACAGTAGAGAGAGCAAAAAAAAGAACTCCAGGAAGAACAAACATCAACCTGATCTCAGTCAGGGGTATGTTTTGTTGACACCAACTGATCTGAGATTCACCAAAATGATGGTCTCCATCAGAAACCTGCCAGCAAGCATCAGAAAACGTTTGGAAGTTAGTGATTCAACAATCGAGTCTGATCTAGTTGCTGCTAAAGTAGTTGATTGGGCTGAAGAAAGTTATTTACCGAATGCCTGTGTTGTTCAAGTTTTTGGGAGAGGTAGTGATGCTGAAGCTCAGATTGCTGCAATTTTATTTGAAAATGCAATCGATGCTTCTGAATTTTCTTCTGAAGTACTTTCGTGTCTTCCCCACATCCCTTTGGAAATACCAGAGGAAGAATTAGAAAGCAGAAGAGACTTAAGAAATTTGTGTATTTTCACTGTAGATCCTTCAACTGCTACTGATCTTGATGATGCATTGTCGGTAGAAATGTTGCCAGATGGTAATTTTAGGGTGGGGGTTCACATAGCTGATGTTTCCTATTTTGTTCTACCTGATACAGCTCTAGACATTGATGCCCTAATACGATCTACCAGTGTTTACTTGTTGCTGCGTAAATTGCCAATGCTGCCCCCTGTGTTCTCAGATGACGTAGCATCCCTCAACCCCGGAGTGGATAGACTTGCCTTTTCTATTATTTGGGACATGAATCCTGCTGGTGAAGTTCTAGAGCGTTGGATCGGCCGCACTATCATACGGTCTTGTTGCAAGCTCTCTTATGAGCATGCTCAAGATATTATCAATGGTTTGTTTGATATACAGGATTGTAGTCAATTGGTGAAGCCTTGGCCTAATTTATATGGCCAATTTGAATGGTCTACTCTATTTGAATCTGTGAAAAGGCTTCACGATATCTCAAGACTTCTAAGAAGGAATAGGTTTGAAGGCGGGGCTTTGTCACTTGAAAGCCCAAAAGTTGTTTATTTGTTTGACGAAGAAGGTGTACCATATGATACTGTGTTTTCTGAGCGCAAGGACTCAAACAGTCTTGTCGAAGAGTTAATGCTCTTGGCCAATAGGACAGCTGCAGAAGTGATTACTAGAACTTATCCATCTTGTGCTCTACTGAGAAGGCACCCTGATCCTAATCCATGAAACTTAGAGTTCCAGGCCTTCTGCAACAAACATGGTCTAAAATTGGATGTTTCTTCATCTGCCCGCCTCCATAGTTCATTGGAGCATATCAGGGGGGAAGTTGGGGATGACTCAGTTTTGTTTGATATCCTGATGTCGTATGCTGCAAGGCCAATGCAGTTGGCATCGTACTTCTGCAGTGGAGAATTCAAGGACAGTAGTGATCACGGTCATTATGCACTTGCAGTTCCTTTATACACACACTTCACTTCTCCTCTACGGCGATACCCTGATATTGTGGTACACCGCACGTTGGCTGCAGCTCTAGAAGCCGAAGATATTTACTTGAATAGGATAAGAGTGCTGAGAAACATAGCCAAAGAGGAAACGTTAAAGAGGTGCTTCACTGGTGTGCACTTCGACAAAGATGAAATAGAAATAATTGAAGCTCAAGAAGCTTTGTTGGCTGGAGCTTTAAGGCATAGGGTTCCACAAACTGAAAATCTTTCTGATGTGGCCTCACATTGTAACCAGAGAAAGCGGGCAGCCAGACATGTGAAGGATGCTACTGACAAGCTCTACATGTGGCTTCTGCTTAGAAAGAAGCAGGTATGTCTTCTATCACATGTCATCCATTTTGAACTTATAGCGACTTTTCACCTTTCTTTCCTTCCTTCAATTTGTCACTGTAATTTTTTAACCAAAGTTAGGTTGCAAACTTGGGATGTTTCTTACTGTGGTTAGTGTAGATTTTATGTTTTGCTTCTTAGAATATTGCTTTTCTTCCGTTTTCTCTCTTTTCTGTTTAGTTATATAATTATGATCTGAATAAGGCATTGATGTTGGATCATAATTTGCGTGAATAAGTGAAGTACGTTTGCTGTCATGTGTCTGAGAATTCGTCTGTCTGCATATGTCTCGACAATTATTGGCAGTCTTTAACGCATGATACTTTCCTTATCATTTTAGTGCCCGAGTTTTGACTGCTTTGACTGTTCTCTTTCTTGCTTCTTGGCAGATACTAATTTCCGAAGCCAGAGTTTTGGGCCTTGGACCAAGATTTATGTCTATATACATTACAAAGCTGGCTGTAAGTTCTTATTGGCATTACACCTTCTCTTGTTCTTAGAGTTTGTATGATAGCTACATCAGAAATTTCTCTATCTGGGTAAAAGGTCTTTGCTTATCTTCACCTGCTATGTTCTGGCAGATTGAGCGACGTATATACTACGATGAAGTTGATGGATTAACAGCTGAATGGCTGGACACCACATCCACCTTGGTGCTCAGTCAGTCACATAAACGTTCAAGCAAGAAAAACAGTCCAGGAAGGAGCAGCAAGACAGTTGACGAAGTGGCTCTGCTTGTGAACCCTGTTGATGGAGAGATCGGTGAGTCACAAACATATGGAGATGCTACAGAGAAGACGGATTGCGAACCTGCTTTCTTTCCTCTCACTCTGCATCTCCTATCAACAATTCCTGTTGCTTTGCATGCTATCGGTGGGGATGACGGGCCCCTTGACATCGTGGCAAGGATTTACATTAGTTCATATTTTCACTAACAGCATCACAGCCTCGTCCCATTCCCACATGCACTCCGAAAGAACTGCTGAAATAAGGCCCCATCGAGCAGGGTTCAGTTGTAGACGAGGGCAGCCATTTGTAGATCAGGTGGAGGCTCTGTCGACGGAGAGGTGTATATAAGGAAGGTTTGACCTAATTTGGTGTTCATCCAGTGGCTCTGTTTTAGTGATATGCCACTTGGTCTGTTGCCGGAGTAGTGGGAACTGCGGTCTGTCTTTTTGGTCTCGACCGGTCGTCCCGAGTTAGCTAAGATAATTTCTGCTTTGGGCTGATTACCTGGTGCTTGAAGCTATAGATGTTTAACCCTTGGTTTTTGCGAACTCATATTTAGATTTATTGCAATGGTTCACTTCTGCCGTTTTGTGTTGTGACTAATATTTTGCCGGTGTAGCAACATAAAGTTCCCTCATCTATTTGGCAGTAGGGGTGTGCACAAACCGAACCGAAAAAACTGACCGAACCGATCGGTTTCGATCGTTTGGTTGGTTTTGAAAAATCGGTTTTCGGTTCGATTTTCGGTTTTATATTTTAGGTTCGGTCGGTAACCGAACTGAATCGAAAATATTATTTTTATATATTTATATATTTTATATAATAATTAATTAATATTTTAATTAAATAATTAGGATTAAAATATGTTTATTTAAAAAAATATATATATAATATATGTTTCGATTAGTTTTTTGATCCAATCGAAACCGATCGATTTTTTCGGTTCGGTTTTCGATCGGTCCAAAACTATAAATCGGTTTGGTTCGATTCAAAAGAAATATTTTTGGTTCGGTTTTAAAAATTTCGATCGGTCAGTCGAACCGATCGACCGATGCACACTCCTATTTGGCAACACGATGTGCACGTTCCTTCGATTGTGAATCAAGGGGTGAGTATTTTCGGTTGAAAACCGAACTGAAAGTCCAAAACTGAACTAATCGAATTGTTCAAAAATTTCAACCGAACTGATCAAACTTTTTTCCAAATTGAATTTTAAATTTCAGTTTCGATTCGGTTTTTGGTTAATCGAAATTTTAATTACTATTTCAATTGACTACAAAAATTAATCCAGAAAATGGTAAAACCATAAATTTAACAATTCAACAATATAATTTTAAATTTAACAACATTCATAATATAAATCTAACTATCAAATACTGATAGCAAGAAATATATATTGCGATAAATTAATCGTTCTGCAACATTTAGATATAGAACTTTACAAAATAATATATTTTAGAAATATTTAAATTATGTCATATTTATTATAATTAAATATAATTATGCCCACTAACTTTTATATTTAATATTGTTATCGTTTAGTTTAATCTATATATGCCCATAATTTTTAATAATTTAATATATATATATATATATATAGAGTTAGGTTCAATAGAACCATTTTTATCCTAAAACTAAGAATCAAATGAATTATTTGTGAAAGTTGATGAATCCGTTGAGAAGGTTCATCGAATTCAAAAATTCGAATTTTTCACCGGGTTCGAATCCCATGGAGGCGAAAATTCTATTTTTGGAGTTCAAGAACTTTCTCGTGATTCATCAACTTTACGATGAATTCATCATTTTTGTTCTACGTTCTCACGATAAAAGTGGTTTTCACGTTAACCCTTCCCTATATATATATATATATATATATATATATTTATATTACATATATATTAATAAAAATTTCGGTTCAGTTCAGTTTAAATCGAAATTTTGGAATGCTAAATCGAATCGATTCAAAAAATTTCGGTTTCAATATTTGCATCCAAATCGAAACTGAAGTTGTTAAAAGCCGATCAAATTGTCACGGTTCGATTCGGTTATTCAGTTTGGATTTAGTTTTGCTAAACCCTAGTGAATTTGTGATGATATATGCATGGTATAATGAGCGGAGATGTTACACATGATGGAAATTTATGCATAGTATGTGAGGAAAATGAATGTTTGTGTTCATTATATGATAGTTCGACTGATGTAATGTTGTGTGTATTTAGCGACGTGGTTATGATATTCGAGTCTAATATATGCATTGCCTACAAATACATTTTGATTACAAAAGGTTGGGAAAAAAGGAAGGCAATAGATACCAGTATATTTTCAAAATAACCAATTATTATAGTATGAAATAAGGCTGTTTATGAATTCGTTTATAGATTATTATCTATTCCTTTGTCTAATTGAGTTTCAAAATTTTAACCGATTATATTTTAGTGGGTAAATTTAAGTTTATGTTCCAATGTTTCATAATTTTTAGTTGATGTTCCAACATAAGTATATTATTATTTTGATTTCTAACATTTTAGAAAATTTTAATTAATATCTTGTCGATTGATTTTCGCAAAAATATGTTTATGTGACTGTCAGAGAGCTATGTTGGACACCATAACAATTGAGTAAAAGAATTTTTTTTTTGTAAAAGTTCACTAAAATGATAGAAAAACCAAGTTTGAGGTGAGAGATTTTTTTTTTCTATTGTTTTTGTGAGTTTTTACATTTTTTTTCTTTTTTTTACTTAATTTACATGATATCTAACATGACTTTTCAGTAACCTCATAAGTGTTTGTTAACCGTCGATCGGTAAAACGTTAATTGAATTTTTTTTAAACATTAAAGAGCAAAATATAATATGCTTACATTAAGAGATTAACTAAAAAATTATAAAATGTTGAAATATAAATTGACGTTAACCTTGTTTTAGCAGGTAGGTATGTGTCGCCCCCAAAAATAAAAAAGTAAAAAGAGAGAAAAAAAATAAAAGAAGAGAGGTGAGGGAGAGAGAGAGTAGCTAGCCTATGCAGTCCTAATGAAACCCCGAATTAATTTATGAAATTCTTAAGATCAAAGAATAGCATTCGTGGTCATGCTATGCTCCACTCCATTTCATCCTCCCACAAAATGCTTAGACCACAATTGCTCAAACCGCTCAACTTTTCCCAAATATTTTCCAATAACACTGGCGTAAGTTTTGGGATTTCTAGGGGTAACAGCTTAGGCTGCAGTTTGAGGATCCCACAAATCATGGCTTCCCCAATTACCACAGCCGTCACGAATCAGCAGCAGCCCGTTTCAACTCAGGACGATTTGTATCAACACACGGTGACTCGCCCTCTCCAGGTCTGTCCCGTTTCCTTCTTGGTTTGGAATTTAGTTGGGTTTGACTCCTTTTTTTGATTAAAGATTATTTATGTTGAATGTGGACTCTCCCAAATTGTTGAAGTTCTTGGTATGATTTGAATCTTGAAATTTTGAGCTTTGGAAAATCCGAGGAAATGGTGAGAAATGTGTTGCTTTATGAATCGGTTGCATTGTAATTCACTAGTTTTTTTCCAAGTAAATTTGCCAGATTTGTACTTACATTTCAGCAGATAGTATTGTTTCTGTCTTAATTTGTATTGTTTATGTCTTGATTTTGTTGAGCTCGTCAACCAAAGAAAAAGTTTGTTCTTAGTGAGCATGTGCCTTTTTTTGGTGACGAGGTAAACCAGCAGCCGTCATGAATAAGAGATATAAGATGCAGTAGGCGAGGCGGGCTTGACTTAGAAAGTATTGCTGAGATTCAAAACCAATCCTGAGGGGGAAGTAAGCTGCATTGAGCAAGCTCTATCCGACAGGCTTGACCAAGAAAGCGTTAGTGAGATTCAAATTTATGATTTTTTTTAGCCGCAAACGCCCTTTCACCAACTAGACCACCCTTAGAGAGATGTAAGCTGCATTGAGCAAGCTTTATACGACCTAGAAGGCGTAAGTGAAGATTCAGATTTTTGACTTTTCAGCCGTAAACTAGACACCCTTTCCACCAACTAGGTCACCCTCTAGATGGATAGTGATCATATGCTTTTGCTGAGAGCTAAAGGATCTACATTCAATTCACGAATTTCATACTCACATAACATTTATCTTATGAACGGTGAAAGCTTAACTGTGTTTGAGTTGGATAATAGAAATTGTTCTTTTGTGCTTGGTTTAATATGTTCGGAGGCTTCATTATTTGCCCTTTTCATTTTTTATACAATGCAGCTAGGAAATTATTTGGTCATTTCATGTGTCGCTCTCATTTATCCTCATCACATATCGGAATGCCATTTTACGACTCTTTTTCAGATTGCAAAGCGCTTAGAGAAGTTCAAAACGACGATCTTCACGCAAATGAGCAGCCTCGCAATCAAGCACGGAGCTATCAATCTTGGACAGGGCTTCCCCAATTTCGATGGTCCGGACTTTGTGAAAGAAGCTGCTATCGAGGCCATCCGAGATGGTAAAAATCAATACGCTCGTGGATATGGAGTTCCTGACTTGAACTCAGCTGTGGCTGATCGTTTTAGGATAGACACTGGACTTGTGGTCGATCCGGAAAAGGAAGTTACAGTCACGTCCGGGTGCACGGAAGCAATTGCCGCAACGATTCTCGGCCTCATAAACCCCGGCGATGAGGTCATCGTCTTTGCCCCATTCTACGACTCCTACGAAGCTACTCTCTCCATGGCCGGCGCTAAGATAAAGTCCATCACCCTAAAGCCCCCGGACTTCTCCATCCCGATCGACGAGTTGAGGTCCGCCATCACAAGGAACACTCGTGCCATCTTGATGAACACTCCGCACAACCCGACGGGGAAGATGTTCACGACGGAGGAGCTTGGGATCATCTCCTCGTTGTGCGCAGAGCACGATGTGCTGGTGTTCTCCGATGAGGTTTACGACAAGCTGGCCTTCGAGATGGACCACGTCTCCATTGCCTCACTCCCTGGAATGTATGAGCGGACTGTGACGCTCAACTCGCTTGGGAAGACGTTCTCGCTCACCGGGTGGAAGATTGGATGGGCAATCGCCCCCCCGCACCTGACTTGGGGGGTGCGTCAGGCGCACGCATTCCTCACGTTCGCGACTTCCACACCGATGCAGCACGCCGCTGTCGCAGCCCTCCGGGCGCCTGAGTCGTACTACGAGGAGCTGCGGTGCGACTACGCCGCGAAGAAGAAGATCCTCGTGGAGGGTTTGAAGTCCGTTGGGTTCACGGTCTTCCCATCGAGTGGGACCTACTTCGTCGTGGTAGATCACACCCCATTCGGGATGGAGAATGACATCGCCTTCTGCGAGTACCTGATCAAGGAAGTCGGGTGGTCGCGATCCCCACGAGCGTCTTCTACCTCGATCCGGAAGAAGGCAAAATCTTGTGAGGTTTACCTTCTGCAAAGATGAAACGACTCTTCAAGCGCTGTGGAGAGGATGAAGGAGAAGCTGAAGTTGATGAAATGACAAGGATTTGTGTTTTTGTTAAACTTGTTCTCACTTTTGCAAAAATTGTGATCAATTTTTAAGTATAGCCTTTGCTATATAAATTAGGAATTTGAATTTGGAGGCAGCCACAATTTTCATTATAGCTTTGGAATAAATTGAAACTTTTGGAGCCTTTTTATATTGACATTATGTTTCATTACTTCACACTTATCGGCCAAATTTGACTTCAATTTTAATGATGTGTAATCGAACCAAGTCTATTTCGATCATATCTTGGCCAAAAACTTTACTTGATTTTGTGGAACTACGGCTAAATTGACATTGAAAAGAATTGGTTAAAAAAATGTATAGAATTTGACTGTTTTGGTATTTAGGCATTAATATAATGATATTTTTATAGCATACTATTTAACAGTATATTTAAAAATAATTTCCGTATAGGTACTAATTGTCAATTGAGCACCGGCTAAGATGTAATCAACTATTAGCACAATGTGATTGAATGATTATGTAATTAAATTTTGTCCGGTTTTTTTGTCGGAGGTAGGGACTAGGAATTCAGAATTTTACCCTGAACACTCCTCTTTATAAAAATGTTGAATACCATTAAATTAAATTGTTCAATTATAATTTTTAGTGTTATTAAGAGTAGGAATATTTTGTACATCTTACAAATATCGGTTGTGATTTAAAAAAAATCAATGTACTTTCAAACTCAAGTTTCTTCAGATACATCTTAACTATAATCAAAATTTATTTTTAACGAAGAATTTATCTCGATTTTTTTTTCCTCTCTCAAAATTCATTCTTAATTCTTAATGCCCGAACACTTGTGCCTGTGAAATATATATACACATAAAACAAGTGCGAAATGCCATTAATTGAATATAAGACAATGTATGTAAAGACTTATTATATGAGGACATGTCAATTATTATGAAAAAAATGATATTTATTCTTTTATATATTCTTTGATTATAAAGTGTCAATTATACTAAAAAAAACGTAACAATATCATATTTGGTTCGCACGATACGGACATCCTCACGGTAGTCCACTTCAACAATATATTATTTTGAGGGTAAGTCCTCACATTGCTCACACTATGTACATAACTATAAAAGTAGAAACCATGTAAAGGAATAATTGTCATGACAAAAAAGGAAATAATTTCCTCCCAAAATAATTTACGTTATCGGTAAACGCTTTATTACCAAGTATGAGCACAGATAAACTTTGATGTATAATTAATTATTGGCAATAATATTCAATGTATAATAATTTTCTTATACTTGAAAAATACAATTAATTCATAATTCAATTATAATATTATATACTATGTATTTTATTTTATTTTCCAACATATAGAAAAAATTCTTATATCATGTACTTTACGTTATATGCTATTAATTATTTTTTCACAATTTGTATACAGTAGTATATACACCCGTTCCATTTCTATTGTTATTCATAAATATTATGCATGTGCATATTAAAGTCATATAATATGTCAACTTTACAAAATAAGGTAAGTATTCCATTTTGGTTTTGCTAAAAAAGAACACTTACTATATTTGTTTCATATATAGTAAATGCATATAAATCTACACCTGAAAGGCTGAACTTAATCGATTTTTGGGTACATTCTTTTCTTATTAAAAGTGCACATATTTTTTTGTTAGATTCAAATTTTGATTTCTGACATTAGATATAAAAATCTATTATCATTTTAACCGTTATGCATAGATTCAAAATTCACTAATACTTTTATTTTACTTCGATTGCAGTCACAAATTTAACTATTTAAGTATCAATTCTCTCGTTACCAAAAGGAAAATAACGATTAAATCACAAAAGTAAAAATAAATAAATAGTATTCCGGTAAAATATCTAGTGCTCACCGCCACGTGCCGGCGGGATAACGAGATATACAAAGCTGAAAATCGCTGAACACAATCCTACATTCCCTCCATCAAACGGCTGAGAATCTAAAACCAACATCAGCCGTAGATCTTCCATCAACGGTCAATATCAAATGCAGGTGGCCCCACCATATTCCTCCGCTACATTAAACCCGCTCCAGTCTGATCATTTCCACAGCTGATACTGCTCCCTCTCTCTCTCTCTAAAATTTCAGACACACTCTTCCTCTCTCACACACGCCACACACTTCTCTCTTCTACGCTAACCCGCGCGACCCCCTCTCCCGCTCATCCCGCCGGAGATGATACCGGCGCCGGAGTCCATGGTCGGAGAGATATTAATCCAACGGCTGAGGTTGAAGCAGACGGCGGCCTGAAAAATGGACGGTCAGAAAAGCCAGCAAAAGCTCACTAGGACCAACTCCTCGCTGCTCCGGTCATCCCCCACCGTCCGCTCATCTATTCAAAGCATGTCCTCGGTGAGCGAGATCGCATCCGATCAAGAAACAGCAGACCTCGAGGAGCAGAAGCCTCACCGGAAACCATGCCCACCACCTGTTCGATCCAATTCCATCCGCTGCGCCGCGCCGCTTCTCGCCTTTCTCCTGCTCTCCGCGTACACCCTCTTCTCCTTCCTCAACTGGGACGGCGTCTCCACCTCGGAGAATCTGCTCCTCGCTCTGATCCTCGTCGCAGTCTTGCTGTTTCTCTTGTCGAAAAACAAGGTTTTGGTTTGCAAAAGCGTCGTCTTCTGCAAGCAGCTGTGTGATGACTGTGGTAGGAGATTAAGCCCTTGTTGTTTTACATTTACCTCCAAGAATCAAACCAAACCGGTGCAGTGGTACATCGGCGAGCCGAATTCGGAGGAAGTGGAAGAGAATAAAGAAAATGTTGTGAGAGAAGGTGTGGAGTTCTACACCAATGGCGATGTCTATGAGGGCGAGTTTCATAATGGAAGGTGCAATGGCAGTGGAGTTTACAGCTTCATTTTGAATGGGAGGTATGAAGGAGATTGGGTTGATGGAAGGTATGATGGTTATGGGATTGAGAGCTGGGCAAGAGGAGTAAGTATAAAGGGCAGTATAAGCAAGGTCTACGCCATGGATACGGCGTATACAAGTTTTATACGGGGATTCGTATGCGGGAGAATGGTATAATGGGCAGAGCCACGGTGCTGGAGTGCAGACTTGCGCAGATGGGAGCTGTTACATTGAGAGTTCAAGTATGGTGTCAAGCATGGCCTTGGATGTTACCATTTCAGGTTAAAGATTTGATTTTTTTTTTTTTTCCATCACTTTTTATTATTGTCAGTTCTTGAATTTGTTTGCAGGCTTTAATGTGTGGAATTCGATGGTTTTGTGTGGTTGAATGAGACAGGATTTAATGAGATTATAACATGTTGTTTCCCAAAACGGAAAAAAGAATGGTTGTGTTTGATGTGTGTGTGTTCATAAAATTCTTGTATAGTTGTGCGTCATGATTCAATAGTACAAGATTAGCTGGTTGCTTTTGGAAGTAGCTATCTAATCTTTGAGTTTTACTCAATTTTTGTTGCAAATTGTGGTAGGCAAATGCAATAATTTGATTCTAGCTTGTGGCAAATGATGTTGAATTTTAACAAATTTCACCAGAAATAAACCATAACGTTGGTTGAAAATCTCTTCACCTTTGCTTGATTGATCTGAAACAAACTCTGGTTTATGCCTAACAGGAATGGGGATAGATATGGAGGAGAGTATTTTGGAGACAAAATCCACGGCTTCGGAGCATACCACTTTGCCAACGGGCACTGCTACGAAGGGTCGTGGCACGAAGGGCGCAAGCAGGGCTACGGAATGTACACATTCAGAAGCGGAGTGAACAGGTCCGGTGAGTGGGACGGTGGCAACCTAACGATGCCCCTTCCACCTCTAACCGATGCAGTTCTCCATGCTGTTGAGGTACATATCAAGAATTCGAACAATTTTGATGGATTGAGAAATTTTTAGCTTGTTTGTTTGTGTAGTGTCGTTTCTGACACTAGTGCTATTGCAGGCTGCGGGGAAGACAGCAGAAAATGCGATCCACTTCCGGTGTGTGGACGAGAACGTGGAGAGGGCTGTGGCTGCTGCAAACAAGGCGGCCACTGCTGCAAGAGTTGCTGCTGTGAAGGCAGTGCAGAATAGGATCCATCGAAAGTTTTGCAACACTGACTGTCGAAATGGGCCGTTGTAAATGTAAATTTACCGCGTTTTTGTATAAATGGGACGAGGAATCGGAATCGCCACCCCGATAAGTCGGAGGGAGGTTTGAGAAGTGCGCTCTGAGTAGGTCGACCATACACTAATCTGTACATAGAATCCATGCATGTATACATCCTTCTATGGAGAAAAAAGAATCATTTTGAATGAAAAGATCAATCTTTTTGGCTCCAATCCCCCCACCCCCATCTCTCTCTCTCTCACACACGCACATCTTTTAGTGGGGTCGAACTCAAGGATGATGCTCCATGATTTTGTTGTGTTTGAGCAATATTGAGACCATAATTCATGATCCCAGCTTGTCTCTTACAACATCATTTCCTATTATTATTATTATTATTATTATTATTATTATTATTATTATTATTATTATTATTATTATTATTATTATTATTATTATTGGATGAATATCTTATCTTTAATGTCAGTTCTTGTTTTCTGGTTGTCTACATGCTTGGAAAACCAGCAAAGATCTAAATCAAATCTATTTGTTAGAATCTTGCATAAACCATGTTATCGGTTGCAACCATGTTATCCATTTCTTGCAAGAAAATGAATTCAGTGAAATGACGTTCTTGATTTGAGAGGGCAAATATATGGGGAAATCGAAAATCATAGTTCTTTTATTATTTATATAATTGGGTTTCTATAAAATCTTGTAATTGAAGAAATGATGAAACTCAACCCAATTAATTTGGTCTTTTCCTTTGTGAACGTCTTGATATAGATTTGTCATTCATCCAAGTAAGAAGACTCTAACCAAGCAGTTGCTTGTCGGATTCGAGTGATCGATAATTCTCACGAAACTGTGACATGGTTTTTGTCAGAAGGCTATTGCAACATTTTGTCCATAGCAAATGTTGGACATACCCAAATGCTTCTAGATCGGGTATGTTCTCGCAGGATAAATAATTCGAGACGGTTCAACCTATAAAAGCAACTTCAATAGTAATTCTTAGGGGTGTCTAAATGGTTTTCGGTTAGAACCGGAACCGAACCGAAACCGATAAATTCGGTTAACCAAAACCGATAAATTTGGTTATCGGTTCGGTTTTGGTTCAGTTGAAAAAAATTCGGTTATTGGTTAACCGACAACCGAACAGTTCGAACCGAAAACCGAAAACTGTTTTTTATTTTTAATTATTATTTCAATTACTAATTAATTTATTAAAATTATGAAAATCAATTTTAATTATTACTTTATTAATTGTTGTTAAATATTTTATCTATTTTAATAAGTTTCAGTTTTTAATTATTATTTTATTTATTTTAATTATTATTTTATTTGTTTTTATTATTATTTTATTTGTTTTATTATTAATTAATTTTAATTGGTTTTGGTTAATCGAAAACCGAACCCTTGAACCGATCGGTTTTCGGTTAACCGAAAATTTAAACGGTTCGGTTTTGGTTCTACTTTTTCGAGAATTTCGGTTCGGTTAACCGAAACCGAACCGTTAGACACCCTAGTAATTCTATTATAGATTTAACTCTATAATATTATAAAGTAAAATATAGAGTTAATCTTTTATTAATCTTCAATAGTTAATTCTAAATTTATTTTATAATAGAATATTCCACTTTTATTCTTTCCCTTGTTGAATAATTTTTGATGTAATTATTATTATTATATATATATTTATTATTCAATTACATTTGTTCTTAACAATATTTAATTATAATAAATATAATTTAAATTAAATATTTTTAAACTAAATTATTTAACAAAGTACTATATTTAAATATTGCAAAATGATTAATTTATTTCAACATAAAGAATAACATTACATAATAATTGGCAAAGCATAAATCACATGATGATATAAACTAATTCCCCAAATTAGAATATTCCTCCCACAAATGATCGATTAATG
Source organism: Salvia rosmarinus (assembly GCA_036937905.1). Lineage (NCBI taxonomy): Eukaryota > Viridiplantae > Streptophyta > Magnoliopsida > Lamiales > Lamiaceae > Salvia > Salvia rosmarinus. Next base: position 110,144,317 of record CM072819.1, read on the forward strand.
CTTCACGAAATGCAAGGTTCTTATATATGTTTATGTAATTTTATATTATTGGAGTTTTATATTATAACTTATGTTATTTCATTTTAAAATTGTATATAATATATTTACAGTGTACTTGTATATATTTATGTTATTATCAAATATAAATCATAATATAATATTTATTTAAATATATAGATAAGTAAAATTAAATATTTGTCAACAAAAATATTTAATAAAAATATTTAGGAATGTATTATATAACTATAAATTTAACTAGATAAATAATTGTATATCTTTGGAAAAAGAAATAAAAATGATAATAGTACTAAAACACAAAAGAAAGGTTGAAAAAAAACAACTACGTGATGAACAGTACCGGCTACAACAAGCGGGTTACTGTTCATCAACTGAATTGAAAAGTAGAGGTACTGTGTCCATTGGAGAGAAGAGTCACGGCAGTAGCGTTCAACACTATAAAAGAGCAACGATTGGAGTTGCTCTAAAGCGTTGGTAAGATCGGCCTTAAGATGTCTAGTCTCACTTTCGAATTATTTAAAAATAGTAGTATTAGATTATTTTTATCTTCTTCTTCTGTAAAGCTGTTAGCTCATCAACTGCATTTAATAAAGTTGTTAGCTATAACAGTTAAGTAGTTAAGCGGTTAGGTGGTTAGCTTTTCTGTTACATTCTCTGTATATAAACATGCATGCCACGCATGAAAACTCTTCTTCAATACAATGAATTCTTAAGTTTAAGCTTTGCTTCCTCATTTTATGCTTAGCTTAAAACTATCAACATGGTATCAGAGCTCTAACTCTTTTCCATTAGACATGAATTCTTCTTCGTCTTCGTCGACGTTACCAAATTTGCATCCGTTGTTTCTTAGACTGGATCGAAACAACTATGCTTTTTGGCGTATTCAAGTTCTTTCCACGATCCGAGCTCACGGTTTTGATGATTTCATATCATCAACCGTTGCAGCTCCTCCTCCATTTCTTCCGACTGCTTCAAGTTCTGCAGTTTCAGCAGCCAATCCGGCATATCTGCAGTGGATTCGTCGAGATCATTTTCTCATGAGTTGGATGTTATCCTCTATCGGTGAAACAATCTTGGGTCATGTCGTTCGATTGCACTACTTGCAGCAAAACGGATGATTCTAGAGCAACTATTTCACCACGATCGAGAGCTCGAGTTGTTCAACCGAAAAGATGTTAAATTCTCGTAAAAGGAGATCTCTCGGTGGATGATTACTTTCTAAAGATGCACGGTTATCTTGACCAATTGTGTGCTATGGACATATAATTTCGATGATGAACTTGGAGATTATATCCTCGGTGGTTTTGGTTTAGAATATGAGTCAATTGTCATAAATCTCATGCATAGATCCGAACCTCCTTCCGCAGAAATGCAAGACGCACTATAATCTCATGAAGTCCGTTTACAACAGCATCTCACTCCATTGCGACTCCATCGCATTTTACGTGCAACGAGGCGGAAATCGTAGCATTCGTGGCGTGGCATGATTGGAAGAGGCGATTCAAGTTTTTCGAAAATCCCCAATTGTGTGTCAACTGTACTCGCACGGGACATGTAGCTTTAAAATGATATAAGCGTTTTGATGTCAACTTTATCGGTGCGATTCTCAAACTACGGGTTTGAATCCACAAGCTCATCTCATTGAAAATCGATGCAAAGTGATTATGAGTTTGATGAAGAAGAAGGGTGTGGTATATGGATAGTGGAGCAACGAATCATGTTACAAATGCTTTGAGCAATCTTCAACTCAATACTCCATACACCGCACGTAAGCTCTCAAGGTTGGAAATGGTAAGGTTATTCCTATGAATCCATTGGTCAAACCCATATTTCTCCCACTTCTTCTTCCAAATCCTCCTTATCGCTCAATAATATCTTATTTGTTCCACAAATCACCAAAAATTTGCTTAGTATCTCTCAGTTCACAAAAGACAATAATGTGATTTTTGAGTTTCACGATTCTCATTGCCTTGTGAAGGACAAGAACAACCTTCAAACTCTTCTGATCGGGAACCTGCACAAAGGACTGTATCAGATTGATCTCTCCTCTCTTTGCAACCAAAAAGCTGCAGTCGTATCTAGTACTTCAAATTCTGTATCTTCAATTCCAAAATGTTTGTCCACTGACTTAGCTTCAAAATGTAATCTGCCATCAAAGTGTAATGTCGACAACAGTTTGCTTAATGAAATAAATGTTTGGCATAAGAGGCTGGGACATCCTCATTCTTCAGTTCTTTCCTATGTGCTTAAAATGCTAAATGTGTCAGCTAACTCTTCTTCTCTTGACTTTTGTGATGCTTGTAGTCTTGGCAAAATACATCAAAAACCTCACACATCCTGACCTCTTCGACTACCAAACCTTTTCAAGTCATACACTCAGATCTTTGGGGACCAGCTCATCTTGCATCACCCATGGGACATAGGTATTATATTCACTTCATAGATGACTATACTCGATACACATGGATATATCCCCTAGTCTTAAAGTCTGAAGCTTGTTCCGTAGTTCAACAGTTTTTTAAACTGATTCAGTGTCAGTTTAATACTTCTATTAAAACCTTTAGATCGGATTGGGGTGGTGAATATAGAAAACTTGTACCATTTTTTAAGAATCTTGGAGTTGCTTTTCAGCACCCTTGTCCACACATTCACACTCAAAATGGTAGAGCTGAACGTAAGCATCAACATATAGTGGATATGGGTCTTACTCTCTTAAGTCAAGCATCCATACCTCTAAAATACTGGTGGCACGCCTTTGAAACTGCCACCTATCTTATAAATCGCCTACCCACAAAAACTTTAACCATGAAATCTCCTCATGAAGCTTTGTTCAATGATCGCCATCTTACTCATCTCTTCATATATTTGGTCAGCATGCTTTCCTTTTCTCAAACCTTATAATTCTCACAAGCTTCATTTCGATCTCGTAAATGTTTTTCTTGGCTATAGTCATAATCATAAAGGCTACAAGTGTCTTAACAAGGATGGAAGAATATTTGTTGCTGACACAGTACATTTTAATGAGCTTGAGTTTCCTTATCTTAATCTTTTTTCAGCTACTGGATCAACTTTGTCTGCTCCTTCTGTCCATTCTCCCTCCTTATCTATAACTCTACCTTCTTCCATTCCTTCATCTAGTGATGCTTTCTCATCTGATAGGTCAGCCTCTCCTATTCCTCCTGTCTCATCTTCTCCTTCAACAAATTCTTCTCCAAACCTACCTGCATTCTCGGTATCCTCATCATCCTCACCTCAGTCATCTCCATCTCCCTCTCCTGATCTTTCTTCTAATCCATCTGCTTTACCTTTATCTACTAATCTGCATGCTATGCAAACTCGCTCCAAAAATGGTATAAGAAAACCCAAAGTTTATACTGCCCTTCTTACCCAACCTCCCTCCTCAAAGAATATTCCAGCCTTACCATTGTCCCTTGATGAAGCTTTAACACACGATGGATGGTACAAGGCCATGGCTAAGGAATTTGATGCTATCCTTGGTAAAGGAACTTGATTCTTATACCACCGCACCTACCAAAAGGTTATCGACAATAAATGGGTCTTTCGGTTAAGCTTAATCCAGATTATACTTTGATAAACCGAAGCTCGCCTAGTTGCTCGTGGTTTTGAACAAATGGCGGTGTTGATTTTAGAAACCTTTAGCCTGTTATCAAACCGTCCACAATCGATTAATGTTCTCATTAGTCGCTACAAAGGATGGGCCATTCAAGAAATCGATGTTAACAATGCCTTTTTAAATGGTGAACTTACAGATAGCATATATATGGCGCACTGCGTGTTTTGAGGATTTCAGAATCCAGATTATGTTTGTAAACTCAACAAATGTGACGACCCGACTTCCCAAGGAAGTACGGATCATATGGATCGTCATTGGTATGATAAAGCAGCGGATATAAACACAACTAATCAATACAATTAACCATTTAACTACTCAATAACGCATAGACTAAAAAGGAATAGGCTATTCAATACCAACTCGAGTCACAGAGGGACTAGTCAAAAGGTTCGAGGTTCAAAAATAACCTAATCAGGGCACAATTCAAGGAAAGAGGTACCACCTCAAGTTCAATACGGTATGAAAGCAGTTATAATCAAAACATCAAAATAATATCAGAGTTAGGTAGCAAATAAACGTGTGGACATGCATATGACGATGCATGCCCAAGGTTCTAGAAACCTTTCTAATAAAGCATCAAAACAATTGCTACTCGCACCACCCGCACCCATCATCGATCCTTGCTCAACCCGCATCAAAAACGAGACGCAGGCTAAGTACAAAAGTACTCAGTGGACTCATTGCCAAAAACATTTTCTTTATCAAAATTTATTGAACTGCCACAATAGCACATGAGGATTTTAGTTGAAAGACTCATGCCTATCAAACATTTTATCATTTTCCAAAAGTGTCCGGCCGGACTATTTCATCCACGTTGTTCCATATCTGATCATTCATTCATTCATTCAATCGCGCACTATGGAGGTGGCCACCTACACATAGTCGCCGTGACCGATCGAGGTAGCTAACCTTAACACACAGACACACGTGTACACAATCCGAGTTAGTCCTTAACCAAGTCGGATCCGATCGTTACTCTTTTTAACGCTGGTGGACCAACACATTCACATACCACATTGGATCAATCTCAGATAGGATCACAACAAAACATAAACATTTGGCAGTCAATAACAGTTCATTTGATAATATTTCATAAAGCTTTTGTAAATCATGCTTTGAGATATGCATATCATTTTGTTTCAAGAAAGCCCACCGCTAATCCAAAGCTTAGTGGTTCTAAATGAGCGGTGAGTATCCTTCCTCAAAGAATCACGCCCGATCGAACCCTTCATAAGAAAATAGCCGTTCTTAGGTTCTTTCTATCGATCGATGGTCGCTATAATTTACTACTTTAAAGTTCTCAATTAGGGTTTCTTTATGATTTTATGTGATTGTTTTAAGATAATTTCTATTATCTTACATCCCCAATTCCCAAGCTATATTACCTCATCGCTCATAGGTGAACTTCAATTATGAATCACATATTCGAGTCTATCCTCGACTCTTAACCTTAGTTTTATTATAACGTTATTACGTTATAGGTTGTCGTAATCAAATTATGATTGGTAAATTAGGATATTCTCAAGCCACTAACTAGACTTAACAATTATAGTTACGCCCTAGTAGGTTATGCTTGACGACTGTCGATTAGCACGATAATTAAAGAGGAATATCGACTTACAAATCAAGTGGACATATGCTATCATGTAAGTAATTAGTACTTGAGAATAATGGAGTACTTGGAATATTAACTCGGCTTTTGAGACATAAGGATCGACATCTTATGTTCGAATCGTTGCTTACACATTACAACATTGTCTATTTAACTTAACTCACGGAGGTTACATATGTTGTATAATCGTTATTCATTATCGAGTTGTGTTTACCGACTAATATCGTATTGAGTTGTCTTTATTGAAATATTAATGTTGTAGTTTCGACTTTTGGTTTTTCTAACGTAGGAACTCACGTTGAGTATCCTTTCGTTAATAAAACCCTAATTTGTGTCTAACTTCGATTCTCGCTTATTCCGCCTTAAGTTATCGAAATTGGTCGATTTCTTTGGGTTCTCGTACATATAGTATTATGTTGTTTACGTTTGGGGTTTTGGTTTGTCGGTTCAATATAAACATAAACATTCAACATCAACAAAACCATACACAACATAAACTATACTAAAGTATTAGAAAACCCTAATTTCTAATGTAATACACCATCATTGTGTAAGTGTGCATAAGTGTTCCATTCATTCACCCTAATCACAACCATTTATCATAAGTTTCATATTACTATCATAGCATCATTCATCATCAAAATTAAACCCATACTTAGCCATTCTATTACGTTTCGATAATTAGCAACAATTAGCATATGCATCCAATAAATTCCAATAAAATCACATTATACTCCTATCATATTATAGAATTTAATTACCAACTCAATATCATCATATAAATTTTTAAACCATGGGTTAAAAGTCTCAAACTTTCGGTCATTTCAAATTAGTAAGCTTTGGTGTTCAATAAGTTCCACAAAAATTATATCATGCTTATACTATATACTAAACATGAAATATCACTTCATATCATGCATTAAAATTTTAAAACCATGCTTTTCATCTTTAAATCATTTCGGTAATTCCACATTTATATATATACATATTCAATAAATTCCAATCTTGCACAATATGTTTATATATGAAATAAACATGTAATATTAACATTAAATATCAACTAATATTTATAATATGAACCAAATGCTTGAATTTTTTTGTCCTCACACATATTTTACATATGTGTTCAATAATTTCCAACAATGCATATTAGGTTCATATTATTTCTAAACATCATATATCCTATTATTTCCAACAAATAAAATCAAATAATGGCTTAAAAATACTTAAATATATTCTGCCCATTTTTGAAAAAAATAGGAGTAGTGTTTCAAAATTTTCATGATCAATGTATGATGTTCATATCATATATTAAACACTATATCTCAACTATTTCTCAACAAATAAAATCAAACAAATACAAGAAAATTCCAAAAATATTCTGAAAATTACCATATTTATTCTACATGCTTATAATACATTAACAAGCAACAATATCAAATAATATTCATAAAATCATGCTTTATCATATTTAAAAGAAATAAAGCATAAATAAAAAAATCAAACATGCTCCAAAAATTCTGAAATTTTTACAGTAGCCTTAGAAAATTATTCTAAGCATGTTTTGTTCATGGCTTGAGAGCATTTGATGGCTCTAAAGTTACGAAAAAAAATGAGGAGCAAACTAGGGTTTTTAAACCCAAAAATTCAAAATAATTATTCCACTCCATTAGGATGGAAGAGGATGATGAATAATACCTTCTTATGGTCTTAGAAGGATTATTTAAGAGTGGGAGAGGTTGGGGAGGGAGGATTTGGGGTTGAAAGTTTGAAAAGTGTAGAGAGAAATTTGAAAATGAGAGCAAAATGTAAAATGGTGAATGAGGTCTGGTTGGGAACGTCTCTCCCTTGTATTCCAGACCTAAAGGCTGTCTTTTCCCATTTTGGAATGGTCTTGGTGGTAGTTGGGAGGTGGATTGGTCAAATTACCCGTTTTGGTATGTTAATACCGACTCTTTAAGTTTTAACGCGCTTTCGATTGATTTCTTGGAAACTTAAGGTTCTATCTTATTAAATAGCCCTTAAAAGACTTATTTTAATGTTCATAAAAATTTCACGAAGTTCGGACATCGTTCGATAAGTCAATTCCGAGTTATCATGAAAAACTGCGTTCGGCGATTAAAATATGCCCATTCAAAATTCTATTGAATTTTGAGCTTTCATAAATAATTTGAGTCTTATAAAGCATATTTTATTGATTTAGACCCTCGGTTCGAGTTTCGGTCGTTCGGATCAATTTAGGGTTTTCCGGTATATTTTACCCGGTTTCGGTTAAGTTCTTGAGAATTCCTCGAAATTGATTCTTATAATTTCTAAATTCATAATAAATTATTCCTTCATGATTTTGGTTGTTATCACCATTTATTACGATTAGCACGGATTGAAAGTTGTTCCTCGTAAATAGTGTTTTTAAGGCGACCGCAAGTATGCTAAAATTCTCATTCTTTGCATTCTCACATGTTTTGTGTGAGGATTCTAAAATGAAATCCGTTCGTGGAGATTCATTCTCGATCTTTCATTCTATGTTCAAAGCTACTCGAAAACCCTAATCCGATAGGACTAGTTATCGCTTTTGATTTCTTTAGTGTTTGATCTCGAATCGATTCTAATTCATTTCATTGGGTTCCTTAAAATAATTAAGGACTAACTACTACAAATAATTGGTCTAAGCATCACCAATTAAAGTTTTAAATTTTTCGGTTATTACAACAAAGCTATCTATGGTTCAAACAAGCACCAAGGCGTGGTATGACAAGTTGCGTGGAGAAATCTGCAATCTTGGATTTAAAAGATCCGATTCAGACTCACTTGTTCTATCGAAATCGATGCTTCACCACACCGATTCTAGTCTACGTGGATGATATTCTAATCATCGGGATGATTCGGCTATAGTGCGGTCATTGTTGACACTTTACATGCCAAGTTCTCTCGTCAAAAATCTTGGAAATATTTGTTACTTTCGGGATTGAAGTTCAAGATTCTCAAGGGTGTTTGCTTTATGTCGACAAAAGTATATTCATGAGTTGCTTATCAAAACAAAGATGTTGAAGCGCAAACCGTGTTCTACCCCTATGATGCACTGCTTTCTGAAGCTATCTCGAGAGTTTGGTTCCTCCTTTGATGATCCTACTTTACGTAAATCTTGTCGGGGCTCTTCAATATCGACTTTAACCGCACTGATATTGCCTTCATCGTCAACAAACTTAGTCGGCCGCAAATCCGACCATCGACATTGGGTCGCTTGCAAGCGTTTACTTCGATACTTAAAAGTACACCTCAATCGGTTTAAATTTCCATCCATCTTCTTCCTCGCAGCTAGTGGCATTTTCGGATGTTGGTGGGCCACCGCTTGATGATAGACGTTCCACGGTGGTCACCGTATTTTCTTTGGCTCTAACTTGATTTCTTGGTCCGCCAAGAAGAAGAGGTCGTCTCTCGATGAGTGCAGAATATGAGTATAGAAGCATGGCCAATGCTACGGCGAATTGGTCCGCTCGCTTTATGTCTTGAACTTGGTATTACTATTTCGCTCCTTCTAAGCTCGGTGTGATAATGTGAGCTCTATTGCTTTGGCAAACAATCCAGCTTTTTCATGCAAGGACTAAGCATATAGAGGTGGACGCTCATTATGTTCGAGAAAAGGTTCTTGATAAGACGATTGATGTGGGCTATGTCCTTCCACTAATCAACTGGCCGATGTCTTTACTAAAGCCCTTGCCGATTCAAGATTTTATCTACTCGTGATCGGTTAAATCTTGACACTTTGAAACCGGGTTAGGTTTCACGGGTGTATTAGATTATTTTTATCTTCTTCTTCGAAAGTCGTTAGCTCATCAACCGCATTTAATAAAGTTGTTAGCTATATGATTAAGTAGTTAAGCGGTTAGGTGGTTAGCTTTTACATTACATTCTCTCAGATATAAACATGCATGCCACGATGAAAACTCTTCTTCAATACAATGAATTCTTAAGTTTAAGCTTTGCTTCCTCATTTTATGCTTAGCTTAAAACTATCAATGGTGTAGAGTACAATATATATATATATATATATATATATATGGATGGGTTATAATACAAACTCCTTAAAATAAGAAATAAGAATTCATCTTGATCATCCATTTGCCATTAATCAATGGTTCAAGATTAAGTTATCACATTCCCTATAATTAAGGGACAGTTATTTTCGTAATATTATATAATTACCATTATACCCTAATTTGTTTTAATCACAACCACACATCTTCAAAAATCAATGGTTCAAATTTGTTCTCATTTCTTATTTTTGAATGTGTTTTTATTTGAACGTAATATATATATATATAGGATTGGGTTCCCGTAGTATACGATCCTCATGTAGTATGTACTATTCAATCTAGACCACACATTGTGGCCATGTGGATAGCATAGACAAGCGACATGTGGCATAATATTTATTTTATTTTTTATTTTTATTTTCGCTGAAGGGTAACACAATAATTTCTTCTTCTTCTTCTTCTTCTTCTTCTTCTTCTTCTTCTTCTTCTTCTTCTTCTTCTTCTTCTTCTTCTTCTTCTTCACCTATCTAACAACAGCTATGGCACGATGGCAGCAGTCACGACGGTGGCATTTGCGGTGGTTGATCGCTGCTTGAAATTGAAGAAAAATAAAGAGAATTTTTAGAGAAGGTTGGGGTATCGAGAGAGATGGTGGCTATGGTGTTTGTGGAGAGGTTTGTTGGAAATCGGAGTAGGAGACGGTGGTTTATAGTGGAGTTTGTCGGAAATCAGAGAATGAGGTGAATCGGAGAAGGAGGCGACGAGATTATGTCATTTGCAAAGAATATGCATATTAATACACATAAACATGTATGACAATACATATAAACCTACATATGCATAATAATATATAGACATGCATATTAAAAAACAAAACATGCATACAACTAAACATAAACATGCATAGAACGAAACACAATCCTGCATGCTTTAAAACAAAAATTATCATTCTCGATATATCTTTTTCTCTCTTCTCCAAATGCACAAATATTTTTCTTGTTGATCATTTGCTTTCTTTCTTGTTGATAATTTGTTTTCTTTCGAATTATGAAGCTAAAAGTAATTGATCTAAACTAGATAACAAATGATGGATAAATCAATCTCACATGCATTTTTGTGTTCAACATTATGTAGTTTTTTGTTCAAGTATATGCAGTTTTTTTGTTTTAAAACATACATGTTTCATTTTTATATATCACATAACAAATCAAATTGTGTAGTTTTGTGTTCAACCGTATGCAGTTTTATGTATAACAATATATATTTTTGTGTTCAATTGTATACAGTTTTCTGTTTAATTACATGCATGGTTTGATTTTCTATATCACATAACAAATCAAATTACTAATTTACCCTTATCGCAATAAATCAACGAAAATAAGCTTAAAATCCAAAAAGATCTCCATCATAAGATTTATGAGATGAATGAATGAGATTGAGTACTACATACTTCATCGGACTGGGTACTATATGATACATCCCCCCCCTCTCTCTCTATATATATATATATATATATATATATATATATATATATATATATATATGAGAAAGTTCAAATAAATTCAAATTTATTTGAACGAAAATTCAAATTTTGTTTTTGCAATAATTTTTATGGAGAATGCATTGTTCTCTTGTTTGTAGGATAACACATATTTTACAATAACTCACCCATATATATATATATATATATATATATAATGATCAAATGAGAACTACATCTTTTTTTATAATTCTTTAAATTATGCATAAGATGAATAAAGATGATGCACAGAACGGTATAAAGTTGTGCACAAAGAAAACTTTCTAAAATTATTTTGTTGTGCAATAATTCTAGAATGTTTTTGTTGTACACAACTTTATAGATTTTGTTCATCAACCTTATTACGTCTGTGCATAGTTCTCAAGTTCTCAAAAAAGATGAGTTCTCACTTGATCCAACCTTATTTTTAAAGCTAGTGTGATAACTATTTTTAAAATGTGAACGTGGGAACAGAAAATAATGAATTTGATGTGCAAGTTGATGAATCCGTTGAAAAATTAACTAAATAATAATAAAAAAAACGCACCTCATAGTATTTGAACACAAGCAAAAAATTTGAATGTTACGGATTTAGTAACTTTCCTGACTGATTAATCAATTTACAACGAATTCATTTGGTTCTCACGTTCACACTTTTAAATAGTTCTTATTTAAACCTCTCTCTCTCTCTCTATATATATATATATATATATATATGGAGTTGATCAAACGGGAATTTTCTATTTTTTTGAGAAATAAGAACTAATGGTCAATCCATTTTTATAATATAACGGTCAATATTAATTATAAATCATTTATTATCTTCAGATTTTAACGGTAACCATTTTAGTCCTATAATCAAGCAATTTTATATATTTATTTACGATAACTGTTCTTATATACACAATCACTACTATTACATACATAACAGAATGAATTACATGAATATAGCAATGAATTGAAATATGATGGCATGCATAAGAACTACGATTACATGAACAACAATATGAATTACATGAACAACGAAGAATGAAAAGATTTTTGAGATTTGGATCTCCAGATAACGAAAATTTAGAGATTTGACTTTTTTTCATTAAATAATTATGAGTTGTCCGATTTTATTCAATTTAAGGATGATTATTGATTCTTAGTTCTTATCTAAGAGATAATTCAATTCTCTCTCTATATATAAGCGTTCTTTAAATATAAATTTTTTCAATCATTTTCTAAATCACAAATTATCTTTTCTTGCTCTTTATTCCCCACCCCCACATCAATAAAGTTATCTAGGATGCATTTAAATTTACAAGTTAAATCATCAACTATGGAAAAGCAGAAAACATAGAAAATTCGTTCGAATCGACCATTTAAAAAAACAATATATCACTATAATTCATCATAATTCGTTTTATAAAATTAATAGTTTGAAGAACTAACACCCCCAAAAATTCAACTTTTTAACATGACATCGCTATAAAATTAAACAAATTATGTTCAAGTAAACATATATATAATCCAAACTCATATCAGTAGGGATGGCAATGGACCGGATCTGGACCGGATCTGGCTAGGTCCAGATCCAGATCCGTAATTTTTTGCTTGGGTCAGGATCCGGTCCAGATCCATTGGATCCAAAAAAGTTAGATCTAGACCCAGATTCATAAGATCCACAGGTCCAGGGTCTAGACCCGGATCCATATATTTTCTCTTCTAAAATAAATCCTAAATCAAATATAATTCACAGTAACACCATAATAATAATAATAATAATAATAATAATAATAATAATCTAAACACATATAATGCTATAATAATTATTTCAAAATTCTACAATCATCACTATACAAGAAGATGTTAGTTACAAATTTACTTTTGCTTTCATAACAGCGAATAATATTGTAATAGTAATAGAAGAAGTATCACACATATTTTAGCAAATAGATCACTCATATACAAAATTTTCTCAATTACAAGGTACAAATTTCTACTTATTAACATACTATCCAATTTCGTAACCTAATTTATCCATCTTCGACTAGAAAGAAAAATAATATAATACACTTATAAATATAAATAAAAAATATATATACATATATATTATATGGATCCATGGACCGGATATGGATCTCAGAAATCGAAATCCAGATCCAGATCCGGATTTTAAAAGAATGGTCCGGATCCGGTCCGGATCCGTCGGATCCTATTTTTTGAAGATCCAGATCCTGAAAAATGGATCTGGATTTACGAATCTGAACCGGGTCCAAGATCCACTGCCATCCCTACATATCAGGTGACATATTTGTAATATACCATCTATTTTTCAAAGAAATTCCGTCCAACATGCTTATGTTAAACCTAGTTTCCTAGACGCCTACCACTAAGTGTGTGTGAAATTTAAATCCATATATTTCAATTACGAATTCACTCACTCATTGCATCAACTTGATCACACACATAATACATGTTTGCTTATTATGTTTGCATCTTTTCCAAATGGTATAGAAGTGGTGGTGGGTTATTTTTGTGAAAATCTGCAACTTTTCGTAGTTTGATTTATGCTTGATCCGCAATCTGTGTTTTTGTGTAATATTTTAGTAGGAAAAAGGCAACCACTTTTGCTTCTTTCCAATTTTTGAAGTCAAAGCCTGTTTGATTCTTCTTTGCTTTACTCACCACCCCCACGTTCAAATCTCTTGCAATTTTCATTTTTATTTTCAAATTTAATCAACCAAATAAAGTTTATCCATTGGATCATATTCTACTAATCTTTTTTCTTATTATGTATTATTACTCTTCTTTTGACTGATTTTGTCCTTCTAATTTGGCTAAGTTCGAGTGTGCAAATACATCTCCTGTATTTTAAATAACACTATTCAAACGAAGGAAAATTTATTTTTTTCTTTTAAAATAATGGCTGAATAAATCACGACACTAGAAAATATTATTTGGAAACGTTTCGGTTATATCATTACCTTCATCAAATATGACATTTCACTTTTTCCCCCACTAAAATGACGTTATTTTATTAGGAAAATGTAAAACAACATTCATATAGGACAAATTTCGATCGTCGTAATATCCGCTATTTCGTTCTTTTTTTTATGACGAGGAGGAATCGACAACTTTTTACACATTACTCTCTATTCTTTCTTATCCGAATTTATTGTGAAATTGAGATTGCCTACATAATTTAACTATATTTGAGAAATAATTGTGGCAATTGTTGGAAATTATTCGGGAAAAAATTGTTGCCGTTAGCGTGCATTAGAAGTTGTCCTGCATCCATACGTCACAATGTTCTTATGTTCGAGCTCATCAAAGTCTAGTCTTTGATTTATCAAATTAAGGTCTCGAGGTGGAAATATGAAAAAATTATGATTGCCAATTTTTTTGAAGGAGTTTCAATTATAAATAAATTGAAATATTTGATATTTAACTATTTTATGTGTAAAAATAAAATAAAAATTAAAAGGAATCAAAATTTATAATTTGAATGACATATATAAAATTACTTGTCATTCTTATCCTTGAAACATTTAGACCTTACAAAGGAGCACCTTGTCATATATGCTACATAAAATTATTCAAACAAACCTTTATTATTATTTAAAGTCTATGATTGTACGCAATGTCATGTAGCACGTCCCTTCCATTTCCAAACTATTAAATTTATATGTTTCTGAAATTGATGAAATTGAAGGGATTATTATATAAGAGTGGTGCTACCTTTGGTTACCCATTGGGGGTTCAAACTCTGAAAAATCACATCACCCTAGATGCCTTTTTTCAATTTAATTTAATTTTTAATTTATTGAAGTTTGATGCATTTCTTGATCTCTGATCTGGTTCCATGGCTGAAGACAGTTTTTTATTTTTTTCTCCCTCTAATAATCTTGAATGTGCTCGATTTACTTCAGAGATTAAGTCGATCTTTTTGTGATAGTTGATTGTTTTATTTAAAGATAATGCTATTTAAATTTCAAATTTTGAATCACAAACTAGTTTCATTTTCAAATATTTTAGTAATATTTCAACCTTTTGATTTCTAATAAATTAGTCATTCTTAATTTTTTGTACGAGTATGAAATTGACATTTAAACACTCATTCAATGAAAAAATTAATTGAGGCTTTGTGAAGTTCGGTGTCGTGGGATAACCCGAATTGCAACTCGAACCTTTGGAAAGTTCTAACTCCGTTGTGCTGACTTCTGTCTTAATTACTTAGTCGATGAACATCCAGCAACGAAATTAACAATCCAGAAAATGGACTTCAAATACTGATCGATCTTAATTTCGTAAGGGAAATAAATGCACGCAAGAACACTGTGGATTTACGTGGTTCGATCTATGAATAAGATCTACGCCCACTGGAGGATAGTATTCGTGTATTGAAAATATGAGGAGTGATTACAAGAAGTGTAGATGATCGTAGATGATCTGAGTGTCTCCCCTTTCTCTTCTATTCTAGCCTCTATTTATATACCATCAAGTTGAGTTACACTCTGATTCAAATTGAGTTTGACTCTGATTCAAATAGAGTTTGACTCTACTACAAAGTCTTCTCTCATAAGGATTCTTTTAGTTATGCATCCGAATCTTCTACGTCTCCAATTGCGATTAGAGTTGTAGTTGGTCGAGGAGTCTTCTTGGGCCGAACTCACATGGGCCGAGCTTAATGTTGGGACCCATTTATATTGGGCATGATGCTTGGGCCTAGCAGTTGGGCCGTATCCCATCATATCCCCCCAAAAAGACGTAGAAGTGAGGTCGTGATGGAGGGGGGAACGGTGGTTGACGTCGCCACGGAATCGTAGTCATGGCGAGGTGGAGAGCGCTGATCTACCGAAGTTGAATGTCGTTTGCTTCGCCTGTAGAGGCGTCTGCCGAGGTCATGTCTTGCTGTTTGTATATCTTGCCGAGATGTTTTGCCGAAGTCTTGGTGCTCGACTTCACCTGCCGAGGTGTTATGCCGAGGTCTTTTGGCTGGCTTCACCTGGCGAGACGTTATGCCGAAGTCTTTGGGCTGGCTTCACCTGACGAGGCGTTATGCCGAAGTCTTCTGGCTGGCTTCACCTGACGGGGCGTTACGCCGAGGTCTTTGAGCTTGTTTCACCTGTCGAGGTGTTATGCCGAGGTCTTTGGGCTGGCTTTCACCTGTCGAGGCGTTATGCCGAGGTCTTTGAGCTAGCTTCACCTGTCGAGGTGTTATGCCGAGATCTTTGGGCTGGCTTTCACCTGTCGAGGCGTTATGCCGAGGTCTCTGGCCGGCTTCACCGACGAGGCGTTATGGCGAAGTCTTTCGGGCCGCTTTCACCGCCGGCGCGCGAAGTCTTCGGGCCGGCTTTCACCGACGAGGCGTTATGCCGAGGTCTTTGGAGCTTTCACCTGTCGAGGCGTTATGCCGAAGTCTTGACCGCTTCACCCGACGAGGCGTTATGCCAAGTCTTTCGACCGGCTTCACCGACGAGGCGTTATGTCAAGTCTTTGGGCCGGCTTTCACCGCCGAGGCGTTATGTCAAGTCTTCGGCCGGCTTCACCGACGAGGCGTTATGCCAAGTCTTTGAGCCGGCTTTCACCGTCGGCGTTATGCCAAAGTCGCATGTTGTTTCGCTTTACCTTGTCGAGGCGTTATGCCAAGTCGCATGTTGCTCGCTTCACCGCTAGGCGTCGCCAAGTCGAATGTCGCCGGCTCCACCGGGTCGAAGTCGAATACGCCGCCTTGCCAAGTCGAATATGTAACCGCGCCGGGCGAAGGCTCCGGGATGCGCGGCAGAAGGCCGGGGCTCGACGGCGACCGATGCAACAAGGCCGAGGTGGCGGGCAAGGCGTAAGTCGACCGTGGAGGCCGAGGTGAGGCTCCGGAAGGTCGAGGCGAGGCCTGATGAGGCGGCCATGTATCGGGAGGTCGAGACGGCGGAGGCCGAGGCGAAATGCGGAGGCGACCATGTATCGGGAGGCCGAGGTGGCGAAGGCGAGGTCGACCTAGTATTAAATGAAGGTAGGGGTTCCTTTTTTGACAAGAAGTATTTCTAGGGGTGGTCCCCTCTTCCCAGAAGTGAACGGAGGTATAGGTTTCTTTTTTGGCAAGAAATATTGCTAGGGGTGGTCCCCTCTTCCCCGAAATGAACGGAGGTATAGGTTCATTATTGGCAAGTTTTATCGCTAGGGGTGGTCCCCTCACGCGCGTTTGAGTTCGTCCTCGTATTAAACGGAAGGTAGTCCGCCTCCGTCGAGGGTATAGTTCGTCCTCCGAGGGTATAGTTCGTCCTCCCAAGAGGGTATAGTTCGTCCTCCCAAGAGGTAGAGTTCGCCTCCAAGAGGGTATAGTTCGTCTCCAAGAGGGTATACATAGGTGACAAATGAAATATGCAAGAAAAGATTTTATTAATGAAAACGACGCATTCGATAAACGGGCGAGCTTATATGACCCTTTTTCGAGGACTTCTTTAATTCGATATGGTCCTTCCCATGTGGTCTCTATCTTGCCGAGCCTTGCAGCTTTGCTGATGTCATGGCCCGATTTCTAAAAATAATGGAAGCTCGTAAATCGAGACACGACTAATAAAATGCGGAAAATATAAGGAATAAAGTCGACTGAATGATCAAGGCAATAAACCCTTAGAATTTGGGAATAGCTTCTAAATGAAAATGGAAGACATCGAATGATGAAATCCAATCAAAACAATAATTATTCTCAGGATCACAAGTTTAGTTTCGTGCTTCTGATAGCCAATATACATCAACAATACTAACGTCAAGGATTTAGAGTCTAAGCTCAATCAAAAGAAATAATTCAAGTCATAGAAAGAAGGAAATAAAATTTGAGCTAGTTCATCAATGAAGTCTAAATATGGAATAATCCGTCAAAGTACGGAGTGAACTCAAATCTCATCCTGCCACAAGACCCATTGATCATCCCGAAAACATTTGAAATATTTGGGCTAAGTACTAATGTACTCGGTGGGCATGCATTTTCATAAACATTTCATAAACCGTAAGTTAGCTTTATCCAATCATGATAACATAACTTAGAAGGTTTTAAAAGAGAAACCACTTCTAAGCATGCAAAATATTTCATTTATCGGGCCCATTGTCACGACTCTTCCGTTACTCGCTTCGATCCCTGACCTCTAGCCACCGCCGGATCACATGCTCCCATTATTGTCATCGGGACGAACTTGATTTAATTCATAATTCCATGACGCATTTCGAACGTATCCGACAAGCATCATAATAACATGACGTGCCGGAACGCATCCGCATAAGCACCCTTATAACGCCTCATGATTATGTTAGTGCCCGATGGAGATCAACCCACCTAAACAACTAACTAGTGTACACAATTCTCAATTAACGATAAGATTAAAAGATAATCTCGATCGATACATTTACGAGCCTTAAACAGTAGTAGCGCACAAAAACATTTTATCGATAAACAACAGATTTCATGAAATATCGAGCATATAACTCAAATATACTTTTGTAAGATAAGCCCACCTCGATGGGACAAAGCTCAAGAATCACTATAGTACGCGCCTTGAAAGCAACGCTAATCCCCTTAATCGATAAAACCTACAAGAAGCACTAATCTTAATAGGTCTCAAAAGCTAGTCTTATGTTCAAGTAAAGTAGGATACTAGCTTATGATTGTTGTTCTCGAGTTTTCAAAATATAACTAAATTTGAAAACTAATTTATATCGGCTAAGGCACCAACAATACCCTTGCTCGACTTTTCGCTTAAAAACAATTTAATTTCATAATCTTCTTTTGTTAAATACTTTTCATTAAAAGTATAATGCAATTAAATTGCATACTAAAATCATATATATATATATTAGGACTCTCTTAATATAACACATAATATAATTATCAAATTATGCACTTGTTTAACATAATTTAATTTATTTAATCATCATAACTTAATTAATTTCATTAAAAGAAATTAATTACATTAACTAAGTAGGTTATAATCATAAATTAAAGATAATTTAAACTTGACTTAACCTTAACTTAATCACTTAATAGTAATTAATTAATTAATTAACTTACCATAATTAATTAATTTAAACTTATAATTAAGTTAAATTTAATTATTTATTTAATTAGACTTAATATAATTTAATTAATTTAAGTCCAAGAATTAAATTAATTGAAGTCCAACTACTAATTAATTCTAAAGCCCAACCATTAATTGAATAGTTAAAGTCCAACTATTTAATAAATTCTCTCGAGCCCAATCCATTTATTTTCAGCCCATTTCTTTTAATTCTCGGCCCACTATTAAAACATAGTCCATCAGCATTTAATTAAAATGGATCCAGCCCAAAACATTAAATAAAATAGAATCAGCCCTAACACTTTTATAAAACTCAGCCCAACTCATTTAAAATAATTTGGGCCCAAACTTAAAATAAAAATAAGCCCATCAGCAATTAAAAATAGAAACCCAGCCCATAAACTCTCAAAAACCCTAAACCTAATCTCTTCCATGTTCGGCCATTTTGCTCCTACTACACACCCATGACCCTTTTTCTTATTTTTCTTATCTCTCTCGCCTCTTCTCTTGGCCTCTCTCACGCTCACTCACACACGCGGACACACACACACGCACGCCAGTCGACGCCATATCTCGGCCACGTCGCCGGTAGGCAAGCACCACCGCCACCGGACCGCCACGACCACTTCTCCTCTCGCCTCGCTCATCTCTCTCCCACCTCACATCTCCCACTCTTCTCTCGGCACACACACCCGCGACGCTAACGAGACTGGCCACTGCTCCTCCCCGTGATCCGGTGACCTCCTCTCGTCCCCCACCGACGACGCAAGACGCATAAATGACTCACACCATCGACGCAGCACACACGCACGCAACGCGCACACACACACACTCATACACACGACGGCAGCCGGCCACGACGACCGCCGCCGCCACAGATCCGGCGACGCGCTGGCCGCGCCACCGCCGTGCCCTCCCTGCTCACCGTATCCACACACACATACATGAACGCACACACATACACGAACGCACACACACATGAATGCACACACACACCACAAGACAACACACACACGACGGCGAGCACGACTGCACAGACAACCACCGCCGCGCCGACCCCTCTTCCTCACCTCTCGTCTGCCTCTCTCTCACACCGCCTCAATACTGCAACACACACAATACAATATATGCACAAACTCGCTTCTTCTTAAAACTCACGCACACAACATATTAGAACCCATTAAAATAAAAAAGAAGGTTAAAGCTTAAATTGAAAATCCTTGTTGAGGCCGAGGAGAGAATGCTTTGTATTATGGAGGCTAGGGTTCCAAATGAGAGAGAGAAGCTCATATAGTAGGGTTTGGTTTGTGTTTGGTTTACTTTTGGGCTTTGTAAACTAAAGCCCATTAAATAATTAAACACTAGATAATCATCGATATAGTGACTTATATGTATATATATAAATCATATTCGCTTATTATATAATATATAATAATTCTCGTAATCTCTTTAATGAAATAAATTTTTTCGTTGAATTTAAAAGTTTTCTTCATTGGGCACGAATCATTTAAATTCTAAGTTCGAAAGTCATTCTAATCCCATTGAGAAAGACGGGGTATTACATCCCTCCATCCTTATAAAAATTTCGTCCTCGAAATTACATACCTTGGTAATCTAGTTCGGATACTTAGATTTCATTTTGTCTTCAAGTTCCATGTGGCCTCCTCCGAACCATGATGGTTCCACTTTACTTTAACGAGAACAATTTGTTTGTTCCAAAACTCGAACTTTTCTATCCAAAATTTGGATGTGTCTTTCTTCATAACTCAAGTCCCGGCTAAGACTACTTCATCGTGCTTAATTATGTGTTTCGGATCAAACACGCATTTTCTTAATTGTGAGACATGAAACACATTGTGCACGCCTCCAATGCTTGGTGGCAAAGCCAACCTATAGCTACAAGGCCTATCCTGCTCAGATCTCAAGGGTCCTATATAGCGGGTCGAATCTCTCTCTTTCCAAAACGATAACTCCCTTTCAGGAGATACCTTAAGAAAACTCGATCCCCGACATCAATTCTAAGTCGGATCGACGCTGGTCGGCGTAAGACTTTGTCCGTCCCGAGCTTCTTCGATTCTTTGTTTAATGAGATCGACTTTCCCACCATCCGTTGTACTAGATCGTGGCCTAGCAACTTCCTTTCTCCCACCTCGTCCCAATAAAGAGGTGATCTACATTTCCCACCATACAATGCCTCATATGGGGCCATTCCAATCGTCACCGGTAACTATTGTTATAGGCAATTCCACTACGGAGCAAGTTTTCCCAACTTCCACCTTTGTCGAGACTAACGCTCATAACATATCCTCTAAACTTGAATCGCTCTTCTTCCGACACATCGGTCCGAGGATGAAAAGTCAGATGAAATTCACCGGGTTCCCATGGCTCCTTGCAAACTCTTCCAAAACGCGATGTGAATCTAGAATTCGATCGACGTAATGGATATGTGTACTCCATGAAGGCGCATTATCTCCTTAACGATAATTTTGCAAGCTTCTCCAAACCAAACGTCATCCTAATCGGTAGAAAATGCTACCGACTTTGATAGACGGTCCACTATGACCCAAATGGCAAGATTCCCACGATTTGACTTTGGTAGCTTACCACAAAGTCCATGTCGATATGTTCCCACTTCCATTCTAGCACGTGGGGTTGTAACATCCCATACGGCCTCGGTGCACAAATTTTAACTTGTCGACAAGCCAAACATCGCTCAACAAAAGAGGCTACATCTCTTTTCATTCCTTCCACCGTAACGCTTTTCTTCAAATCTTGTACATTTTGTACTTCCCGACGTAAAAGATATGGAGGTCATGAGCTTCGCCATAATCTCGCTTCGAAGTTCTTCCTTGCGTGGCACACACAATCTTTCACTAAACATCAAAGTGTTGTCTTTTGCTTCCGCGAATCCTTTTGCTTCGCTCGCTCTTGCGGCGAGACACATCTTTCCAGAACCAATCTCCTCTTGTGCATCAATGATCCTTCCCAGTAGTCGTGTAGTACGCGAGACTAGCTATACAAACCGACATCGCCTTCGATATGAACTATTTCTAAACCGAGTGTGCTAAGTCATGAATCGCCTCTCTCTCTGGGTAATTAAATACCCTAGCTTTGCTTTAGTCTTTTCGACTCTGTATGCCCGCCACAACGCTCGCTTCCGTGATGGTAGCCGATATTACGCTCATAATCCTTACTAATTCGAGCCATCTTCGTTGTCTCATATTCGATCCTTCCGCTCGAAAAGTACTTCAAACTCTTATGATCCGTGAAGATTTCACACCGACTCCATAGAGGTGGTGTCTCCAGATCTTCAAAGCACGCACGATCGCAGCTAACTCTAAGTCATGATTCGATAATTCAACTCACGGGCTTCAATCGACGAGACGCAGATGCTATCACCTTCGGTTTTGCATTAGTACACAACCTAGTCCCAACTTTGAGGCATCCGTAAACTACTTAATCCTTCATTCTCCTTCGATTGCTAACACCTGAGCAAAGGTTAGCTTTGTCTTGAGCTCTTGAAAACTCTTTTCACGCCTTCATCCAAATGTACTTGGTCCCTTTTCTTAGAAGTCGTGTCATTGGTTCAGCTAATTTTGAAAATCCTTCAATGAATCGTCTGTAGTATCCCGCCAAACCAAGAAAACTTCGATCTCATTGGCTTGATGGTGTCCTCCACTCTTTGATGGCTTCTACTTTAGCAGATCTACTCGATTCCATCCACGACACGATATGTCCGAGGAACATCACTCTTTAACCAAAATTCACACTTGTCGAATTTGGCGATAACTTCTCGTTTCAGAAATCTCGAGTACAACACGCAAGTGCTCTTCGTGTTGTTCCCGGTCTTAGAGTAGATGAGAATATCATCGATAAACACTAAGACAAAACTATCGAGATATTGATGGAATACTCTATTCATCGATCCATAAAACACACGGGCATTTGTCAACCCAAACGGCATTATCGTGAACTCGTAATGTCCGAACGTGTTCTAAACGCCTTAGGAATATCATCCTTCTCATTTTGAATGATGATCGATACACCAATGTTCTTAACCAAGAGATGTGCTCCCTATGGCGACTTAAGGACTTAACATAATCTTTAGGTTAGGACTAATGAGGGTGTAAGGATTTCAAGGAAGTTGAGACGGCCATTTTTCGAAGATCAATTAAGGAATGTTGTCAGTTTAGACTAATCTAAGTATTTGGTCCAAATATTATAAATAAGTTCCATAGAATCAAATGAACATATGAAGTTAATGTAATTTAAAATGACCAACAATAGTAAATCCTTTTATGGAAGGGCTTTCTTCACCCAAACGACAATTATAACCATTTTTCATGTCGAGTATGGCAACAGAAGGGTAGTTGAGTTACATGTGTGAAGACATATAACTCCCGCAACAAAGTATAACGATTTACATAAGGTTCATACTTATCAAGAAGGCTACTAAATGGACAACGATTTTTCCAAGATAACTTTCAACAAAGTAGAACTAAATCATTTCAACTTCATCAATTTCCAAGAATCATAACTACAATCCAATCAAATAGACTCAATAACCAAGGATATAACTAGTTTGATTTCACTTTATTCACGTATCAAATGGCCATTCAACCAAGGACATTATCAACCATAATATAATAAGGAGTTCAACTCCACTATCACCCACATAAACATAAAGTGATTTAATCATAAGGCTAATCATAACATAGCAATATTTACGAACAAAAACCATGTTGTTCCTTTTCAACTCCATCTCCAAATTCAAGCTCAACTCGCATGTTTAGAAATACATGCAGAGCATGAGTACATAAGCACTCAAAGGAACACATGCCAAAAAAGCTAAAAATTTGCTCTTAGAGCTATAAGATCGACTTGCCATAATTTTGCAATACACATGGGTTTTAGTGAAAACCCGCATGCCTTTCAAAATAAATACTTACTTGCTTTCATTTTCACAATTTCAAAATAAATGCATATGCATGATCTTTGTCGCCAGACACATTTCTCTTCCATATCCACGGATTCTCGCCTATGTGTTGAGAAGTAGGCCTCCTTCTCAAACACGCTTATGACCCCAAGGTCGCTATCCGACGCCGGTAAATTCTTCATTCTTTCTTTCTTTCTTTCTTTCTTTTCTTTCTTTTCTTCCGTGGACAGCAATGCATCATGCTCATGCTCAAACATTTGGCAAGTCAATGAATTTAGAAGTCATGCAATATACATAATGAAACAATATAAATTAGCACGTGCTATTATTTAGTTCAAAGCCCACCGCTGTTTTCCTAGTTGGTAAGCTTTATTATTCCTCATGTTACTCCTTCCTCTTCTTCCTTAACCGCCTTCCCTTTTCTCGATGTACCTTTAATTATTTGATAAAATTAGTATACATATACAATATTTCATATTTATCTAATTAAAATTTCCCTTTCTTTTCTTTTTCATTTCTTAGGTTTTGTTTAGACAATTTTTGCCTAAACTTTTTATTACGAAAATTTTAAGTCTTTTCGGGTCATTGCATCCTTTATCTGAACATTATATTCTTTTCTTAAGTTGTTCAAGCATAGTATTTTCAATTAATCGCCCACGTTAAACTTTTCACATAATTAGGTTGTAGGCACTTATCTTTGCTAATATTAGTATTTTTCTTACTATTAGTATACTTTTAGGTATATCAATTATTTTTTATCACTTATCAACATATAATTTATTTTCTTTGTCATCAACTTTTCTTTTCAACTTAATATGTTTATAAAATTCAACTTTTCATATTTTTAATTCTAACATCCTCTATTAAGCTTCATTAGTCCTTAATTACATACTATATTCACAAATCATAAGATTTATAAAGAATAACATTAGAAATAAATTTCCTTTTCCCTAAAATTTTCAAATTTATACCATTAAATGTACAAATTATAATTTCTCAAAATTTCTTTCCAATTTCTCAATTTAATATCATGTATTAAGCTTAACCATCAATATTAACATCATATATTAACTCTAATCTATATTTAGCAATTAAACACCTAAACTAAAATTTTCCAATTTCAACATATAAACTTAGAAAATTTAATAAATTCATATAATACTCAAAGCATCATATTAAACTCATATATTAAGTTAATTGAAGAAAATAAAATCAATAAATCATTTCCCCTTTTTTTCAAAAATTTTGAACATGTATATATATATTCTAAAATTTATTTTTGCTATCTTTTCTTCCCATTTATTAACCTAAACATGCTTTAAACATTTAATCACAACTTATTTTTAACATAACATCAATAATTCCTTACTTTGGCCTAAGCACATAAAATAGGGTTTATCAAATTCAACATAATTCCTACTACTATACCACCATCAATTCATCAATTCCATACTAAATCATCAATTCTTAACTAAAATATCAATTTCATTCATAACTTTCACAAAACCCATTAAAATTCTACAACTAACATGCTCAAGAATTTCATAAATATATAACAAAAATTCATGCTTAAAGATTGAAAAGAGATTAGAATCATACCTTATTTAATCTTGGGATCAAGCTTAGAAATGAAAATTTGAAAGATTTTAACTTAGAAAAGTTTTAAAACTTAGTGTGTGTGTGTGTGTAGGCGTGAGCTTTAGGAGAATTTTTAGGAATTGTTTTCATAAAATGCCTAATAGTGTAGTTAGGTTGTATTTATAGCAAAATTTTATTTTAATTTCCATTTTATTAAATACTTGATTATTCACTCAAATTTATTACATATACTTGCTCCCAAGTATATTTAATATACATGCTTAGTCACTAGTTTTCTAGAATGTGCATATATATATATATATATATATATATCATTTATGTAATATTAATAATGTAGTATGTATATTTAATATTTTATGCTATTAATCATACATATATAACTTATGTTCTTAATTTCTTACTTTAAGACATATTATAATTATACATTCATATAATTACATTTACTATATAACATGAAAATATAATACTCAAAATAGCAAGAGTTTAAAATTTCCAACAATTATAGAATTTATTTGATCATTTAAGATCAAATAATCAATCATAACATTATTTTAAATTCTTAAATGAAATCTTTCATTCATAAGTTTATAGTTAAATTGTAATCATATTTTATTTTGTTAAGAGTCATTATGTATTTTAGATCATAAATATTTCTGTTTTCTTTTGGATTAAGGATGCAATGCCCTATTTAACCCTTAATTATTCTTTAATTACTGATTAAAAATTTGGGGTATTACATTCCCTCCCCCTTAAAGAAATTTCGTCCCGAAATTTAGTACCTTAGATAAATAGTTCGGGATATTTCGCCTCATTTGTTCTTCTAGTTCCATGTCCCTTCATCTCGAGCCATGATGCTTCCATTGTATTTTAACTAAAGGAATAGATTTATTCCTTAGTTGTTGTTCTTTGTGATCCGTGATACATTCTCGTCTTTCCTCGTAACTTAGATTCGCTCAGAACTATTTCTTCGATGAACGATGTGTTTAGGATCAAACACATATTTTCGTAATGTGACACGTGGAATACGCCAGTACATTGCTTAAAATTGGTGGCAATGCAATCTCAGATGCCATGTGTCCGATTCTTTCCAAAACTTCGATGGTCCTATGAATCTTGGTTTCAATTTTCCTTTATTCCAAATCGATGTACGCCTTTGGTTGGAGAAACTTTGAGAAAACTTTGTCTCCAATTTGAAATAGAGTTCAGACGCTAACATCTACGCACGACTTTGGCGATATTGAGCTTTTCAATTCTTCTTTATTTGTCGAACAATTCGATCATTTCTTCAATAGCTTCGGTCCCAAGATTTTTTTTTCTCCGACTTCATCCCAATAGAGAGGCGATCTGCATTTCACCGTAGAGAGCTTCATATGGCACCATGTTAATTGTAGCTTGATAACTATTGTTATAAGTTTAATTCTACTAACTGTAAGGCTTGTTCCCATTGTTCGCCTCGATCCAACACTATGGTTGGAGCATATCCTCAAGTGTTTGAATAGTTCTTCCGCTTGTCCGCTCGCTTGAGGATGAAAAGTCGCACTAAAGTTTAAGTGTGTTCCCAATTCTTCTCGAAGCTCGACCAAAATCGCGAGGTAAATTTGGAGTCTCTATCTCGAGGTGATAGATACAGTACTCCATGTAGCCGCATTTATTTCATGAACATATATTTGAGCTAATTTGCTAGCTCCATAGGTAATGTGAATTGGGATGAAATGAGCACATTTGGTGAGACGATCCACAATCACCCATATAGCCGTGTTCCCACGCTTTGATCTTGGTAGACCGTTACAAAATCCATGGCGATGTTGTCCCATTTCCATTCAGAATTTCTTAGGTTGCAGCTTCCCATATGGTCGCTGATGTAATGCTCGACTTGTCGACACGCTAGACATCGCTCCACAAATAATGCTATCTCTTTCTTCATTCCCGTCCACACGAATTGTTGTTTAAGATCTGATACATCTTCGTGCTTCCTGTGGTGCGATGTATAAAGTTAGTTATGAGCTTCACTCATAATTTCATCCTTTAGTTTCGGTTATCGTATCACTATTCGATTTTAGAACATAATTGCATTGTCCCGAGCTTCACAAAGAATCTTGTAGTCCTTCCGCTCGATCTCGCTCGAACTTCTCCAATTGTTCATCTTGTCATTGAGCATTAACGATCCTCGCCTTAAATCGGTACAACCACTAAAGTTGATATGATACTCGCAGTGGTATGGGTGGAAGTACTATTTCTATCTTTAACATCTCGAAATCTTTAATCAACTCTTGTTCTGGGTGAGAATCATTCCTAGTCGCCTCGACTTTTCCGACTCAAAGCATCCGCAACTATGTTCGCTTTGCTTGGGTGATATTTGATTTCACAATCATAATCTTTGACGAGTTCAAGCCATCTTCTTTGACGATGTTCAAATCTTTTGTTCAAAGAAGTACTTTAAACTCTTATGATCCGTGAAAATTTCACATTTCGAGCCATACATATAGTGCCTCCAAATCTTCAATGCATGGACTACCGCAAACTAATTCTAAGTCATGTGTTCGATAGTTAAGTTCGTGCGGCCTCACCGTCGGAAGCATAAGCGATGACTTTTCCTTCCCGCATAAGTACGCATCCTAGTCCGCTCTTCGACGATCAAGATAGAGGGTAAATTTTGATCGGTTTTCTGATCAACAACGGTGCTATAGTCAATCGCTTCTTAAGTTCTTGAAAACTTTCTTCGCATTCCTCGTCCATCAAATTTTACTCCTTCCGAGTAATTGAGTCATTGGTCTTGCGATTTTGGAGAAGCCTTCGATGAATCGTCGATAGTAGCCTCGCCAATCCTAAGAAACTCCGAATTTCATTAGTGTCGAGGTGATCTCCATTCTTGTACCGCTTGCACCTTGGTAGATCTACTTTGATTCCTTCATTGATACAATATGTCCAAGGAAATTTACCTCTCTCACCAAAATTCACATTTGCTAAATTGGCATACAACTTTTCGCCTTAGAGTTTCTAATACAACTCTTAGGTGCCTTTCATGTTCATGTTCATCTCGAGTAAACAAGAATATCATC
Source organism: Salvia rosmarinus (assembly GCA_036937905.1). Taxonomy (NCBI): domain Eukaryota; kingdom Viridiplantae; phylum Streptophyta; class Magnoliopsida; order Lamiales; family Lamiaceae; genus Salvia; species Salvia rosmarinus. Next base: position 110,172,785 of record CM072819.1, read on the forward strand.
GATAAATAATAGGACAAATTTATCGAGATAATCGTGGAAAACGCGATTCATCAAATCCATGAACACAGCAGGAGCATTTGTTAGTCCAAAAGGCATCACTACAAACTCATAGTGACCGTATCGTGTTCGAAAAGCCGTCTTAGGAATATCTTCTGAACGAATTTTCAACTGATGATATCCTGATCTTAAATCAATCTTAGAGAAAATACTAGCTCCCTTTAGTTGATCAAATAGATCATCTATCCGAGGCAACGGATATTTATTTTCAAGGCGAGCTTATTCAATTCTCTATAATCGACACATTCTTAGGGTACCATCCTTCTTTTCACGAACAAGACGGGCGCCCCATGGAGATACACTGGGTCGAATAAACCCTAAATCCAAGAGTTCTGAAGTTGGATTTTCAACTCTTGCAACTCTTTAGAGCCATACGATAAGGTGCCTTTAATAGGTGCTGATCCGGTTCTAGATCAATTGAAATTCCAATTGTCTCATCTTGAGGCAATCCCAGAACGCTTCGTGAAAACATCCGGATATTCTCGACCATCGCACATCCTCAATTCTTCGCTCCTTCTTATCGTCAAGAGTTAAATATGCTAAGTAGGCGCAAGTTTCCTTATTCCTCATTAATTTCTCAACACGTAATGCCGAGATTATGGGAATTCTTCTTCTTTCATCTCAACACCGTAGAAACAGTGGGTTCTTTTCTGAAGGATGGAACGAAATTTCGTCGCTCACATCGAATTGCGGCATGATTTTCTCGTTAACCAATCCATTCCTAAGATAATATCTACATCCCACATCGATATTACTTGTGAAGATCTTGCTTTCAATCTAAGAGTTCCCAACTCAAATTCTAAGTCGGAACATATGGAAATTATCAGATTTACCTAAAGGAGTCATTACTTTCGGATCCCGTTACTTCGCCTATGTTTAGCTTAAACACATCTATACATATCGAGAGATAAAAGAACGCTAAGCTCCCGTATCAAAGAGAATTACAATAGAATGTCGCTTAACGCTCCCATACCGCCAAGTTTTCAAGATTTCGTTCTTATCGCTGGATTTAAGGCGAATGCCCTCGATATTGGGATTGAGTTTGTTGAGGCTGTGGTGGCACTATCATCTGGTATTGTGGCACTGCTGTTGATTGAGTTAACTGTTGAAAGCTACCACCTATGGCCTTCATTTGTGGCATTTGTTTAGAGGATGACTTTCTTCCACTTTCCGGTAATCTTTGTCGAGTTGGGCGCTTATCGCATAATGACCCATTTGACCACATCCGTAATGTGTATTGGTACCCCATTTACGGGTTCCTGTATGAGCTTTGTTATATTTTGGGCACAAAGGTATCCTCGGAAGATTTGGAATTGGTGGCAATTGATTTTGGAAGGGTGGTCGGAAGGAACTTGAATTAGGATGGTTTGGTCGTTGTCAAAGTTTCTTATTTGGAAAGTCTCTGGTTTCCCATCTTCTTTTTCCTTTAAAACGCTGATTGGGAGGTATCAACTTTTGTGGGGTTTGGCTTTGGGATGGACTTGGGTTTGGTTCAGAGCCATCTTTTCTCTCTCGCATCTCTAATTTCATATCTAAAGCTCTATTCGTGGTTTCAAAGATATGAAAGGACAGTCGACTTGCCAAATGATCCTTATTTCTCGACGAACCTCGAGCGGAACAACTCACCATCTTCTCGCCGTTTTATCTTGTGCACGGAGCATAGCGTGATAGAGTGCAATTTCATCATATTCTCGCGCGATTTTCTTTCCTTGTTTTAGATTCATGAATTCGATTTCTTTTGTTTCTTATAACTCCGAGGAATGTATTTTTGAACAATTCTTCCTCGAATTGTTCCTGTGTAAAGTTTTCCAATCTTTCTGGAGTGAGAGTCTTTTGGCGTGATTCCCACTAAAAATCGGCTGGTCCTTTTAATTGAAAGGATATGCACAAAAGGCATTCCTTATCCGAACATTCTAAGAATTTGAAGATTCTCTCCATTGCTCGAACCCATTCCTCTCCGCTTCTCAGGATTTCCAGCCCATAGAAAGATGGTGGATTTTGTCTAAGAAATAATTCAGAAATTTTTCTACTATTTGGAGGAGGGGTGGGTTCAGGGGTAGGTTGAGGTATGTTTTCACCGGCTTGTTCTTCTACCACGGGATTTTGGTTTCTGCCTTGGGGCATGCCGCATTTTAAATTTTATGAGAACAATGTGTATGCAATGGTATGTAAGGTATTTATAAGAAAGTTTAGTAAAGTGTCGGGTTTTAGCAAGTAAAATTGCATGTAAACAAATTGGCATAGTTGTATAAACAATAGGTTCAAAGTTAAGCAAGAAAGCAACAAGCAACATAACATAAATATTTACATATCATGGAAAATTGCCTCTAAGAGGACTTTTACATTAGGAAAATTTTGCCTTGCGAGTAGGCATCGAAATTCTTCTATCCAATCTAGGTTAACTTTATACATGCATACTATTTACATAAATCCTACTTCATTACCTATTAACAAATGTACAACACTACTTGTTAATTTCCTTCTAACTTTTAATTCGTTCTTTATGCCATATCGCTTCCATCGTCAAGGCCCAATGCTTCATTCTCATCATCCATTCTTTTAACTTCAGAGCATGTGCGTCTGTATGTTTTCTCGATTCTCGTCCTCCGACACCTCTTCAATGCATTCATCCTCGATGGAGGGTCACAAAACGCTTAACCTTCGATTTAGGATGAGAAATAAAGCGATTTCGGTTTCGAGAGAGAAGGGTCCTTGACAAATGGCAGGTCATTAAGTTGAAGAGGTTGTACTTGAGTGGTACCAACTGGTTGTACAAATTCAGGTTCATACTTAAAAGATCGTGCGAGCCCTGTGGGTCTAGATGTTCCAGCTTCAGTCTCAAACTTGTTTTCTTGAGAAGGATATGATTGGGGATTCATGTGGAGATTCATATGGTGCAGCTTGCGTGGAGAAACATTTGCAGCTATGAGATGATTATACCATGTTAAGTCATCGCTAAGTCATCAGCGTCCATATCATAATCAAAATCAACATAATCAAGTTCTTCAAGAGGAAGGTCTTCTGCAATAGGTTCTTCAAGGAAAAACTCTTCTTCAAGAAGGTTTAGATAATTGCCATGAATAATGGGGCTCAATTCAAGATAAGTAGTATCATCAACAGATGTCAAGTGGTCAGAAGAAGTGATAGTATTGGTTGGTACAACTTGATCTTCATAGAAAGGGGTATCAGAAGTTTCCATTAAGGATTCTGAATTGGTCGAATCTATTACAGCAGATGTACTAGATTCGCCCACTTCAATTTGAGGTTCATTTCTTTCAATGGAAATATCTGATGATAGGATATTATAGATGGAAAAAACAAAGCCTTCCAGTGGAGGATAATTGCCAGGAGGTGGACTCTGGGTAGCATTATATTGTCTTCGAATGATCTCTACAAATTCTGGAAGTTCAGCAAAGCTACGATATTCAATGATTTAAATCTAGGGCAACTACAAATGCCCATTCCCGCCATCCTAGTGTTAGAACTGCACTAATTGCATGATGCCATCCAGTGTGCATCACCGAAAATCCCCTAACTTGCATCCATAATTCCACAAATCTATCTAGGAATTCTACAAAGTTCTGATTTTCCTCCATACGATATTCATAGAACTGATATGTCCTTCCAATAGTAAGAGGTCTCGGTGGTGTACTCTTTCTGGGTGTTGTTCAAGTCCTTGCCATCCTAACATAAAATGTAATTACTAACTAAAATGTGTTGGTCTTAATATACTTAAATACTTAAAGCTAAAATTTACTTATCATAGTTCAACACGTACTTCACATAACTTATCATATACATGTTTTATCAATTATATAAAGAACTTAATCATATGAATGTTTTTGTGAAATGCATGACTTTATCAAAAGCATGACTTTATCAAATAGCTTTCCTTTCTAAATGCTCATTATAAAATTTTCATCTTACTTACCTAGTTGAGCTGGCGGAGATGGATTTGGAACACTGTGCTTTACGGACTCTACTTACATTAAGAATTGAAACAAATTCTCATAGTAACTGACCCCATTGAACCATGCTCGATATTAATCATCATAGCCCAATTTCTTAACCAAGAGATTAGCCGTGACTTAGGGACTTAACATAAAAGGTTAGGACTAATGAGGGTGTAAGGATTTCGAGGAAGTTGAGACGGCCATAATTTGGAAGATCAATTAAGGAATGTTGTCAATGTAAATCTAAGTATTGGTCCAAATAGTATAAATAAGTTCCATAGAATCAAATGAACATATGAACTAACTGAATTTAAAATGACCAACAACAGTAAATCCTTTTTACGGAAGGGCTTTCTCTCCACCCAAATGACAATCGCATAACCATTTTTCATGTCGTAGTATGGCAACAGAAGGGTAGTTGAGTTACATGTGAAGACATATAACTCCCGCAACAAAGTATAACGATTTACATAAGGTTCATACTTGTCAGTAAGGCTACAAAATGGACAACGGTTTTCCAAGATAACTTTCAACAAAGTAGAACTAAATCATTTCAACTTCATCAATTTCAAAGAATCATAACTACAATCCAATCAAATAGACTCAATAAACAAGGATATAACGAGTTTGATTTCACTTTATTCACAGATCAAAATGGCCATTCAACCAAGGACATTATCAACCATAATATAATAAGGAGTTCAACTCCACTATCACCCACATAAACATAAAGTGATTTAATCATAAGGCTAGTCATAACATAGCAATATTTACGAACAAAAACCACAGTGTTCCTTTCCAACTCCATCTCCGAAATTCAAGCTCAACCTGCATGTTTAGAAATACATGCAGGCATGAGTACATAAGCACTCAAGGACACATGCGAAAAAGTTAAAATTTTGCTCTTAGAGCTATAAGATCGACTTGCCATAATTTTGCAATACATGTGGGTTTTAGTGAAAACCCATGCATGCCTTTCAAAATAAACTTTACTTGCTTTCATTTTCACAATTTCAAAATAAATGCATATGCATGATCTTTGTCGCCAGACATCTTTCTCTTCGCATATCCACGGATTACGCCTATGTGTTGAGAAGTAGCCTCCTTCTCAAACACGCTTATGACCCCAAGGTCGCTATCCGACATCGGTAAATTCTTCATTCTTTCTTTCTTTTCTTTCTTTCTCTTCCGTGAACAGCAATGCATCATACTCATGCTCAAACATTTGGCAAGTCAATGAATTTAGAAGTCATGCAATATACATAATGAAACAATATAAATTAGCACGCTATTATTTAGTTCGAAGCCCACTGTTTTTCCTAGTTGGTAAGCTTTATTATTCCTCCTGCTCCTCCTTCCTCTTCTTCCTTAACTGCCTTCCCTTTCTCGATGTACTTTTAATTATTTGATAACATTAGTATACATATACAATATTTCATATTTATCTAATTAAAATTTCTCTTTCTTTTCTTTTTCATTTCTTAGGTTTTGTTTGGACAATTTTTGCCTAAACTTTTATTACTTAAAATTTTAAGTCTTTTCGGCCATTACTTCCTTTATCTCGAACATTATATTCTTTTCTTAAGTTGTTCAAGCATAGTATTTTCAATTAATCGCCCACGTTAAACTTTTCACATAATTAGGTTGTAGCACTTATCTTCGCTAATATTAGTATTTTTCTTACTATTAGTATACTTTTAGGTATATCAATTATTTTTTATCACTTATCAACATATAATTTATTTTCTTTGTCATCAACTTTTCTTTTCAACTTTATATGTTTATAAAATTCAACTTTTCATATTTTTAATTCTAACATCCTCTATTAAGCTTCATTAGTCCTTATTTACATACTATATTCACAAATCATAAGATTTATAAAGAATAACATTAGAAATAAATTTCCCCTTTTCCCTAAAATTTTCGAAATTTATACCATTAAATGTACAAATTATAATTTCTCAAAATTTCTTTCCAATTTCTCAATTTAATATCATGTGTAAGCTTAACCATCAATATTAACATCATATATTAACTCTAATCTATATTTAGCAATTAAGCACCTAAACTAAAATTTTTCAATTTCAACATATAAACTTAGAAAATTCTAATAAATTCATATAATACTCAAAGCATCATATTAAACTCATATATTAAGTTAAATGAAGAAAATAAAATCAATAAATCATTTCCCCTTTTTTTCGAAAATTTCAAACATGTATATATATATTCTAAAATTTATTTTTGCTATCTTTTCTTCCCATTTATTAACCTAAGCATGCTTTAAACATATAATCACAATTTATTTTTAACATAACATCAATAATTCCTTACTTTGGCCTAAGCACATAAAATAGGGTTTTTCAAATTCAACATAATTCCTAGAACTATACCACCATCAATTCATCAATTCCATATTAAATCATCAATTCTTAACTAAAATATCAATTTCCTTCATAACTTTCACAAAACCCATTAAAATTCTACAACTAACATGCTCAAGAATTTCATAAATATATAACAAAAATTCATGCTTAAAGATTGAAAAGAGATTAGAATCATACCTTATTTAATCTTGGGATCAAGCTTAGAAATGAAAATTTGAAAGATTTTAACTTAGAAAAAATTTAAAACTTAGTGTGTGTTGTGTGTGCAACCGTGATCTTTAGGAGAATTTTTAGGAATTGTTTTCATAAAATGCCTAATAGTGTAGTTAGGTTGTATTTATAGCAAAATTTTATTTTAATTTCCATTTTATTAAATACTTGATTATTCACTCTTTGCATTTACTACATATACTTGCTCCCCAAGTATATTTAATATACATGCTTAGTCACTAGTTTTCTAGAATGTGCACATATATATATATATATATATATTTATGTAATATTAATAATGTAGTATGTATATTTACTTCTATTTTATGCTATTAATTACACATATATAACTTACGTTCTTAATTTCTTACTTTAAGACATATTATAATTATACATTCATATAATTACATTTACTATATAACATGAAAATAAAATACTCAAAATAGCAAGAGTTTAAAATTTCCAACAATTATAGAATTTATTTGATCATTTAAGATCAAATAATCAATCATAACATTATTTTAAATTCTTAAATAAAATCTTTCATTCATAAGTTTATAGTTAAATTGTTAATCATATTTTATTTTGTTAAGAGTCATTATGTATTTTAGATCATAAATATTTCTGTTTTCTTTTGGATTAAGGATGCAATGCCCTATTTAACTCTTAATTATTCTTTAATTACTGATTAAAAATTTGGGGTATTACAATGACATACAAGCACTGCCACCACCCAAGATGCGGAGAATGTTGGGTTATCTCATGTAACCATCACCCATAACAAGTCAAAGTGATGGTCAGCAACTCATACTCACCTAATACCTTATCGAGGTTTAGATCAACGTAAAGTCATCGAGATCTAGGTTCTTCACGACGGTCAGATAGAAGAACTCATCTCACTATGATTCATCAATACGTCAGAGACATACCAGTATAGACAAGAAACTAAGTCAAGTCACTTCTTATCTATACCTCAGCCTATACCGACAACTCGTCCTCAAGTTGTCTCAGCTGTGATTCTTTTTATATCTCATTAAGCTTGACCAATCATACAGACTTCTGTGATCTACTACACACTGTATGATCTAACTTATATATATGATAAGGGGACAAATATATGCAATCAAGTAAACAATTCAGATAGGAGATTGTAATACTGGTAACAGGAAACATTGTATACAAGCTCAACTAAACTGCTTTCAGTATATAAACCCAACAATCTCCCACTTAATAGTATACAAAAGTGTCTCTCAGTAAAGTAAACTTTTAGTATACAATGTGTCTCTCTACTAGCTATTACAAACAACACCATCACTTTGCTTCTCCCACTTCTACAAAAGTTTCCTTTCTAAGTGGGTGCCGTCTTCTTAATCGAGTCCTCGAATATGCTCTTCGTAGACTTTTTGCGGCAGGCTCTTCGTGAATGGGTCAGCTAGGTTATCCACAGTACCAATTTTTTCAATCATCACGTCTCCTCGTCTAACGATTTCTCGTATGACATGGTACTTTCTCTCTATGTGTTTGGTTGCCTTGTGGGTCCGTGGTTCATTCGAGTTTGCCACTGCACCTGAGTTATCACAATATACTATGATACTCTTTGGCAAACAAGGTACCACATCTAGATCTATGAGGTAGTTCTTGAACCATATAGCCTCCTTAGCAGCCTCCGAAGCGGCTACATATTCGGCTTCCATGGTAGAGTCCGCAATGCATCACTGTTTTGCACTCCGCCACGATACGGCTCTTCCTCCCAAGGTAAACATATATCCTGAGGTAGACTTTTTCTCATCAAGGTCAGCTTGGAAATCCGAGTCTGAAAAACCCAAAGTGTAATACCCCGTCCTTCCTAAGCTTCAGGTTTGCATGGTACGTTTTTCGAGAAAGGTCAAAAGGTTGACTTTTTGTTTCGGTGATGCGACCATCACGAAACCTCAGGTATTGTGAAGAGTGTCTCATGAAGAATTCGTAGATACTAAGTATGCAGGTTTTCGACCACCCACGAAGGTTTGGCACTCCGGGGAAGTTATCGAACAACCGAAATTTTCATGGGTCTTTTAAAAGCATATCTTGTTTATAGTCGTTGTGTCCGGTATTTTATTTCGAGTCCATGGGTACCAAGTTTGCTAAATTTGGAGTCCGTTTGCAAAAGTTGTGTCATTTTGCGTTTTAAAGTGGTAGCTTAGCAGCATTGTATTCTGTGACCCACTCTTTCCTATAAATAGGAGGCTAGGGCCTTCATTTTCAATGTTCATTTCCTTCGTCTCTCGTGTTTACGGATAAGCCGAGCAGCTCTGAGTGCAGCTGAAGTCACTGGAGGAGTGGGGATCGGTAGGGATGCTTGGCGGGCGCCATTATCTTCTTGCGGCCACCACCGTCGATAAGCCCTCACAGCAGCCCCATTTTTCTATTTTATCCTTTTCTTGTTTTGATTCTGCCTTTTAGTAGTTAACATAGCATAGAACTCGGGATTACGAAGGACGGCGAAAGCGGTAGGGCCGGCTATTGTTGAAACTCGCCGTAAGAGCCGCCCGCCGCCGTGGCTGTTGGTCGCCCATTTGGTGGTCAACGGACCGCCTTTAGCTACGGTCCTTTAGGTTTTGAGTTCGGGCTATGTATTCTACTAAAGTACCGATTCCGCTTTTCTCGCTTTTTTTCGTATCGCATGTCGGATGTTTTCCGTTGCTTGAGTTTTCTAAAGGAAGTACATGCCGGGTTATCCATTTTCAACATAGTTTTCATTCCATGTTTGTCGTTATGCATATTGCTTATGTTTCCATTTCATGCATCGATTTTGGATGGTTTATCCTAGATCCGGCGCGAGGCATCAATTTTTGAAGCTTCTTCGCTGCTAAGATTTGAGTCAACTTGCATGCATGCATATTTTGAAGGTACCCTATTATAGATCTTGATGCCCTGAATGTATTTCCCTTCTTCATCGAGTTGATTTGAAAACCCGGAGAGTGCCAAATGTGGGTCCAGAAAGTCAAAAACCCCCGTTTTGCTTCGATCTTCGTTTGGATCACGTTGTTGCTTTGCTTTGTGGGATGTGACCCAAAAAGTTGTTCCGTCTTGTTACCAGGTACCTACTAGTGCGATCGGTGAAGTCATCGGATTTGTGGATATCTCCCAGTTAACGTTTTCGTCTTTTCAGGTTGGGTTATATATGCTTATTTTGAGTTATTTATTCTGATATTTCAAAAATAAAAACATATGCGCCGTAAAATGTTTTGATGAAGTTATTACTAGTCTCTGATCTGAGATGTGGTTCTATTGTGATTGTGCACGGATCTGTATTCGGTGGGTTGATCACCATCTTGAGTATTGATCGAAGAGGATAGACCCCAAACACATGGTTTTGGTTCTGAAGGGGATAGACCCCGGAAGTCCACACGGAAATGGTAATGAGGTGGTTATGGTTCTGACGGGGATAGACCCCTGAAGTCCACACCGAGTTAGCCGACTGGATACGCCCGGTGGGCTAGCTGGATATGTTCCGGTCGAGATATTGTGAAATTTTGGATATGTTTCGGGCCGAATGAGATGATGGGCTGGTGGGATACGTTCCGAGCCATGGTTCTATGATGGGAGTAACAGTAATAACGGATCAGGTATCGAAAAATGAAAAATCTATTTTTGCTTACTTAGAAGTGGATTTACGTTTTAAAACCTTCTAAGGTAAGTGCTCTGAACACGGCATCATGATTTTTGATTTATGATAAAAACCCCAACTGAGTGCGCTAGTATTCACCCCAAACTCTTTTCAAATATTTTCACAGATGGAGGAGGGATGGACGGGCGACGCTGAGGGGTTGAGCTGCTGGTTCTTCATGCTATGCTTCCGCAATGTTGTGTTATATATACATATTCCGTTGTTGATGTATTCGTGTCCCTTATTTTGCTTTCTGATTGGGAACAAGGTTCGTTATGTTATTATCTTTGTGAGTCCGATATGAGCATGCTATGTGGTTGGCCGGTCTAGTCAACATGGTGTAATGCTATTTTGCTTTCTTGCATTACTTATTATAAATCAAGCTCACGTTCATTGAAGTTATGGTGTCGATATAATTTTGTTGGTGGATTGTTTGCCTACCCCTCCCCTTCAGGATATGTCCTAGTTATAGAGGAGATGCTGTCCGATTTTATGGTCGTATCCTCTTATTATGTATGCTTTATGTATCCTTGTAATAACCCGAAAATTTAAAACTTTTATTTGCGATGCAAAACCAATTATTTGTGTTTCTTAGACCTTAATTATATTTAAGGTGACCAAAGAAAGCAATTAGAATCGATTCGAGTTGAAAACTTGAGAAATCAAAAACCAGTGACTAATCCTACCGGATTAGGGCTTTCTAAAAGTCCCGAGTATAGAATGAAGGATTGAGAATGAATCTCAACAAAAGGATTTCATTTTGAATCCTCTTGCGAAAATATGTGGAAACCAAAGAATTGGAATTTTGGACATACTCGCTTTGATTCGGTCTTAAAAGTACTATTCGAGAGCCGGATCAACTTCCAGTCCGTACTATTCATAAAAATTTATGATAACAATCAAATTCATGAAGGAATATATTATTATGAATTTATAAATTCATAAGAACTTTTTTTTTTGAATGAAATTCCTGAAGAAATTAACCGAACGCTGTTTTTCTGCGATAACTTGGAATTGACTTACCGGATGTCATCCGAACTTCATGAAATTTTTATAAACATTGAAATAAGTCTTTTAAGGCTAGTTAAGAAAATAAAACCTTAATGTGCCTATAAATCAATTGAAAGCGCGTTAAAACTTAAGGAGTCGGTATTAACATACCAAATCGGGTAAATTGTGTAATACCCCCACATCTTTAAAGTATACTATGTCAGAATTATCCAAACCTATTAAGGTTTTACGTTTAGTTTAGATTATTAATCGAGCCAATAGACTTGTGTTTATCAAATACCTAATTGCTATGCATATTTGATGTTCGAGAAGCGAATCAAAGATTAATCAAGAAATGTTAACAAACCGGATTAGTATATCATGATATAGGTCATATCATACCTTTCAAAATTTTCATCAACTTTTCCTAAATCACTCTCACTTTTACAACCTCGTCATCAAGGCACCATCAATGATACCTTCTTTAGACCACAGTCACTAGTATATACTCAATGGGATATCTTTATAACACCTTACAAACACACCTCACATCCATTTCAAACAAATTTCATTCTATTCTTATTGGGTCATACATCATGGGAGAAAGGAGAGCAAAGCTCTCGGTCACCTCTCAAAGGGCACCCATCTCTCATTTCTACCACTTTCGAACATCAACAAGTTTACGAATCATAAGGTTCACACGTAAACTCGACTTATCAATGTATTTCAATTGTTATTTCGCCTTCTTTATGGCGATGAAATAAAAGACACAACAACAAACATAAAGCCCTTCACCATTCATATGCATCAGACGATTAAGACATAATAGAACCAATTAATATTGATACAAATAGAGAGAGAATGGATTCTAAGTAAGAGGAAGAACATATGCCATTTGAACCTATATTTATGTTTGGATTTGAAATGAGTCGAGGTGGGCATCGAGGCGACGACGGCAGACGCGACCTACTTGTCGCGATAGCAATGGCTCGTGGTGGCACTGTTCGTCGGAGTTGGATGGCGATGGGCTGTCGTGGTCAACGGGAGGGCGGGCCGTGGCGGATCTCACCGTAAGTGGCGGTCGAGGCTGCGGGCCATTCGGCTAGAAAGAGGCGTGACGACATCGACCCGCCGGAGAATCATCCATAGGAAAGGAGAGAAATGGTGACCTTCGTTGGCGATATGTCTCGCGGAGTCGGAGATGAGAGAGAGGGCGGCGACATCCATAGAGGGAATGTTGTGTGCGTATATGCGTAAAAGAGTAACAAAACAAAAAGAGAAAGAGGGGAGATGGTGGCGGCTCACGGACGTCGAACTCCGGCGGATGTGCGAGGCAGGGGAGAGGCGGCACCTCTGTGAGGCGAGAGAGGGAGAGGCAGAGAGAAGTGGGAAAGAGATGGTGTGCTAGGGTTCCAATGCTGATTTTTGTGTTGGGCCATTAAGTGGGCCGAGATTTTGACAAACAATTGGACCAAAATCCTTATAAAAGTGGGCTGAGTTTTAAATAATTTAAATCAGTCCAATTCTAATTCAAGTGGGTATAATTGGGCTGACTTTGTTTCAGCCCGGTGAATTTAATTGTGTGATGGATTCAAGCTTTAAACCTTGGGCCTAAATTAATTCAATTACTTGGGCTACATCTTAATTAATAGAATGGGCTATAAGGAAATGTAATATATCCAACTAATAGTAGCTTAATTAATGTAAGTTATGGGCTTAATAGTATGGATCCAGTTATTTAATTATGTTGGACTGTTATTTTGTGACATTGGTTCAAATTAATTAAGTTATATCATTAGTTAAAACTAGAAGTGAATCTTTAATTAGATTATTAATTAGACTTAAATAACTAAGTCTAAAGTTATTAAATTAGATTTTCAAGTTCTAATAAATTAGATTAAGCGTAAGATGAGTTAATTTTAAACTCATAAATTAAGCTATTGAGTTAGCTTTCAATTATTGATTAATTACTTAATTTTGCCTAATTTCCATAATTTCTTAGCTATCGATTTAATCTTAGTCGATCACCCAAAGGAGGCGTTATTAAATCTCTAAGTGATTAGGGAATACGTGAAAATTCTAGCAATTTAGTAATATTTATAACGCTAATCTAAGCAGAGAATACAAATTTTTAATAAGATCTTTAATAGAAGAAATTACGAACTTCTTTCGAAGAAGAATTATCCCGTTTTAGATGTCTTATTTATAATTTCTTCGATAAAGGTCAAGCGAAGAAGTGATGATATAATAACGATGAGAGTCATTGGATTTATGAGTAAGCTTTGCAATCGGTGGGCTTTTCTTGAAACAAAATGATTATGCATAACTCAAGCATGATTTACAAAAGCTTTATGAAATATTATCGCATGGTGTTATTGATTGCCAAATATTTATGTTTTGTTGTGTCCATATCTCGAGGTTGGTTTGTCCAAATGTGGGGCGAGAATTGATTGGTATATCGATGTGGTATGTGAATGAGTTGGTCCCTAGCGTTAAAAAGAGGTAATGATCGGATCCGACTTAGTTGAGGACTAACTCGGATTGTGTACGTGTGTTGTGTGTTAAGGTTAGCTACCTCGACGGTCGCGGCGACTATGTGTGAGTGGCCACCTCCATATTGCGTGAATGAATGAATGAATGAATGATGAATGAATTACGGATATGGAACAACGTGGATGAAATAGTCGGCGGACACTTTTGGAAAAGCGATAAAATGTTTGATAGGCATGGGTCTTTTCAACTAAAATCCTCATGTGCTATTGTGGGCGGTTCAATAACTTTTATAAAGAAAATGTTTTCGCAATGAGTCCATTGAGTACTTTTGTACTTAGCCCGCATATTCGTTTTGATGTGCGGGTTGAGCAGGATTGATGATGGGTGCGAGGTCTTTGCAAAGTGGTAGTGGTTTTGTTGCTTTAATTGAAGGATTTCTAGAACCTTGAGCATGCATCATCATATGTATGTTCACACATTTATTTCTTTGCCAAACTACGATGTTTTGTTGGTATCATTGATTATGACGCTATCATATCGTATTGAGCGGAGGTCGTACCTCGTTCGCTTGAAGTGCATACGATTGGGTTAGACTTGAACATAGAACCTTTTGGCAAGTCTTTACGTGACTTGAGTTTGCCGTCTGACGTATCCTTTTAGTCTCGCATTTATTCACAATTGATTGGTTAATCGTATTGGTTTAAATTATTTATATCCATTGCATTTATCATACGGTGACGATCCATGATCCGTACTTTCTTTAAAAGTCGGGTCGTCACAATCCTCCCCCTTCTTCCACGCTTAACCCCACCCCTAATCACACCCGGCATCCGTGCCTTCCCTCGGGAAGCCGGGGCGTGACGTAATGTCAGGCAGGTGTTCTTGGCCTAACATCTATCTTTGTTATACGATACCGGCATGGTATCGAGGCGATTTCTTGGCTTTGGGTATGTGTCTATTGTTGTTTGATATCAAGGCAGTTCATTTGCTTTATATCTTGTACGTTCTTAAAATTAAGTGTTTTAGAACTTGTTCTTCTATTTATCAGTGCAGCTACCCTCGACTCTGCGGTCCGTCTCCTTTCAAAAGGATGAGGTATGTGTTTGTTGTTGGTGCTTTATGTGACTATGTGAGCTTGATAGATCTTTATTTCATGTGCTTTGGCATGGTAGAGTTTCGTGATGTAGCGATGTGGATATTGGTGATATGGATGTGGTGTGGTTGGGTGTTGATGTGAATGTGGGCGATTTGTCGATGGGACGAAAGGCACTAGCTGTGATATGAAAATCATTGATATGATATGATATGATGTGATTGATATGATCACGGATGGTTGATGTAAATCATGTGTTTACATAGTGATATGTTGTTGATTGAAAATCTTGTTTATTTTGATAAGCGAGTGCTTGTAAGTGAATCTTGTATTTGCTTGCGTGACTATTATTATGAATATCGATGTTGATAGTGATATGTGTTGAAGTGAATTTATAGCGAGACATGATCACCCGAGATAGTTGAGGCGGAAAGGAAGCGTGAATATTTGTTGTGTTTATTAGTGAACTAACATGTAGTTTATGGATATTGATGACCCGGACAATGTTGGTTAAGATCCACGGGATGGATGAGCATATCGTAAGTTCGGGGAATGTACCGGGAATGTCCATGAGCCGTTGGGAGTGTTTACAGGATGATTTGTTGGTTTATGGAGGAAGGCTCGAGATAGTGGGAAAGTATCCGAATCGAGGCCTACTCTTAGGATGACGGACTATACGGTTGGCGACCATGGGCGAGGCAGAATGCGTGATGTTCCGTCGGGACCCTATCGCGGACATCTTACCTTGGATTTCCAGAGTTCGCTGCTCGAGTGTGGAGCGTGGACCGATCATCGAGCATACCCGAGGTAGATGTGATAGTGAGGAATGTTCGAGGGCGATCTAGATTGATAACGAGGGATGATGTTCTGAAGAGCCTTTGGGAGAGCGGCCCGATACTACGATCGCGGTTATGGGATCGCCAATTACTACCTCATCTATGATCCTCGCCCGACGGACCGGGAATGATTTGAGGCAGGACCCTCCCGGGTGAGAGATGATCCACCCGTGTGGCGGAAGGGCCGGATCGGAATCATAGTGCCAGAGCGATGTCAGGTTGGCCTCCGGAAGGAGATTACAGGAGGAGGAGGACCGGAGGAGGGCGCGGGAGGGCGGTGAGGACTCGGAGGACGGTGATCCGGATAGCGGATGGCTCGAGATGAGTCGGCGTGTTGAGGAAGGAGCGCGCGGAGGTTGGAACCTAGGAACAACATTCACTTGAGACTCGAGCAATCAGGCGCATCTTGGGTGGGATCATACCAGGAGGCTTCTTCCATGTAGGATCGCTTTACCGTCGGGCCAGATCAGCCACGATAGGAAGGGATAGAGAGGATGAGGAAGGCGAATGGAACCGTTGAAACAAGCGGAGAGTGGTGGGCGGATATGGAGGACAAAGATCTAGGTGGTTGGTGTATGCGGTGGCGGTCTGATGCACTATAAGCAGATGACGGCGGTCTTTTAGTAGTAACGGGTCATATTCTTTTGCTCATGCTCGGCCTTTTTCTTGACATACCTTTGATCTTTTATTTTGGCGTCCCTCACGGACCTTTGGATATCTTGATACTACTTGTACTATGTGGAGGATGTTTATTTTGATGCTTATATTGATATGAGCTATGCGCATGATATATGATCTATGTGATGTGTGATGATGATGTTATGTGGAATGCATGTGATGATGTGAGAGGTTGCATGATTATATGTGATCGTGCGTGATATATGACATATGTGATGATATGGTTATGGGTGATGATGTTGTTTCGATGATACATTGTCTATCTTGAGCGTGTTTCTAATGTTTCAGCGTCGATGCAGAATGCAGAACAGGAACGGAGGAACAATAACATGGAAGAAGCGAGAACCACCTTTGGTTCAGCATGCGATCGAGGGTTTTCACGGGAATCCTCCTGCATTCGGCGGTCTTGGCGAACCGATCGTGAGAGCTGGATCGATCCACGAAGGATCTTGAATACATCGGTTGCGAAGAAGTGAAAAGCTAAGTGCGTGATCTTTCGGCTAATGAGGTGATTTACGGTGGGAGTCGTAAGAGAACATGACACCGTTCGATGGGAAGGTACCGTGGGAAGATTTCGAGGAAGAACTCATGGAAAAGTCGTGCACAGGCGTTTATAAGCGTGGCGAAATGAGTTCTAGAATGTTCGTCGAGGAAGGGCGGTCACCGATGCGATTGCTCGTTCGATCGTCTATCGCGTTCGCTCCTTTGGGCCTGAGGCTGCCGAGCGAGACCGGTTCGAGAGGTCTCCGACCGAGATTGGAATTTCACTCGTCGATGAGGAGATCGGCGTATCACGATCATGAGCGGGCAAACATTGGTCAATGTTGCCCGGGAAAACGATGCCACGGACTAGCGGCGGAGGAAGGAAAGAAAAATAGGAAGATCGGGAAGGGCAATCAGGTTTTCGAGGGAACGGCGGTCCGGTGATTCCGGGAATCAGGTATTCGGAGAGAGAGAAAGGCAATCTTGGGAAGGAATTTCCAACCCTGCGGCGGTAGGGGGTGTGGAAAAACCTTGGTGCCGAAATGCGGAGGAATCACTTGGCGAGTCAAGCAGGTAGCGTCGTGTTATCGTTGTAGGAAGTTTGGACATTACGCTAGATTGTTAGCCGATGGAAGGCTAGCGGTGCGCGCGGTGAGAACGACTCCGGCTCATGAGCGAGAACCATGCTTGGAGGATGAACCACGGAGGCGGAGGTCGGCCGAGCCGACAAACCAAAGCCACCAAAGCGAAAGATGCGCCTTGAGATCGGCCAGTGACCTGAGCTCGAAAATCTCGCGGTATAATTCATATGGTGATATACCGTTTCGCTTTGTTTGATCTGAGGGCTTCACATTCTATCCTTCGAGAATCGTGTGTGAGAGGTTGGGTTTGGTACGAGGAATCACAGTACCACAAATTAGCATCCGTCGAGAAATGCTAAAAGCGAAAGATATGCTGAACGGTAGAAATCATGAGGAGAAGGTCTGTGTGACTTGCATGTCATGAAATGGAAGATTTCGATGTCATCTTTAACATGGATTGGTTGGAAAGCACAAAGCAACTATCGTTGTCTCGAGAGAAGTTGCTGAACAGCCAAGGTGGAAGTTTGTTTCCGCATAAGGATGGAGTGTTTCGTGCTATGATCTCGACCTTGAAAGCGGTGAGGATGATCAGAAGAAGCTGTCAAACTTTCTTGGTAAGTTTAAAGCGCGATGAACCGCTCAACAGTTTCAAGAGGCGGATGGTGTGTGAATATCGGACGTATTTCGAGGACTTGCCGGGCTTATCGATCCGATAGACAAGTAAATTCACTATTGATCCGGAACCGGAGGCGGCACGATCAAGGCACCATATAGAATGACACTAAAGGAATGCGAGGCCGAAAGCGCAATTAGGCATGTTGGATCTGGGTTTTATCAACCTAGCGTGTCACGCGGACCTTGATTACGCGTTAAGAAGAAAGATGGATCATGCGGATGTTTGACTACGAGAAAATGAATAAGGTGGCGATCGAGAATAGATATCCTCTTCGGATCGGCGATCTGTTTGACCATTTCGAAAGGCGGTGTCTTCTCTAAGATCGATTTGAGGTCAGAGCTACCATCATTGAAGATCATGAAGGAGGGCGTTGCGAAGACAGCGTTGAGAACAAGGTATGGGCACTCTGAGTTCATCGTGATGCCGTTTGGTTTGACGATAAGCGGTGATCTTCATGGATCGATGAATCGAGTTTTCCATCGATGTCATGGATAGTTTCGTCTTGGTTTTATCGATGATATTCTCATACTTTCCAGAATGCGAGTTGCATGAGAACACCTACATGCCGTTGCGGAAGCGTTCTGACGGAGAGGTTGTATGCAGTATAGTAAGTGCAAGTTTTGGCTCGGGTGATGTTCCTTGGACATATCGGTATGCGAAGGAATCGAAATCGACCAGTGAAGGTTAAGCGATAAATAGCGGAAGGTTCGACTAATGCCAATGAGGTTGAAGCTTTCTAGGCAGGGGAGATATTATAGGCGTTTCATCGAAGGGTTTCGAGTTGGCGGTAGATGGCTATGACTCGGAAAGGAATCAAGTTTTAGGTGGTCGAGGAAGCTTGTGAAGCAAGTTTCGAAGTTGAAGAAAAAGCTAGCAACATCAGGCCGTGCGGAAGGAAACAATGGGTTTGTGGTCTGCTTGATGCACTCAAGCTTGGTTTGGGTTGCGTTCTATGCGAGCTGAAGTTATAAAACTTCTGTCTCGTCGATTGAAACATACGAGTTGAGCTACCAACTCACGACCAGGTTAGCGGTGATCGTTCATGCGTTGAGAAGATTGGAGCACTATCTTGGAGTTAAGTGTGAGATCTTCACGGATCACCGAGCCTTAAACTTCTTTGAGCGAAGAAGTGAAATGAAGGCAGATGGCTAGAGTTGGTGAAGGATTATGATTGCTCTATCGGCTATCACCGGGAAAGCATGTGTGGGATGCACTTAGTGGCAAAGTTGAGGCGAAGTTGGGATATCCTGAAGAGAAGGCATTATTGAATTTAAAAGCTCGAGCTGTGAAGTGATTCACCATCGGAATCGGGTCGGTTTCGTCACGCTGTGACAATGGACGGGACACGAGAAGGCGATCGTGGCAGCGGAGGCGAGTTCTTGGAAAGATGCGTTTGAAGCAATTGGCTAGAAGATAGCAAGGGTTTCCGAGCGAAGGACAACGCTATTATTCACAGGAAGGTTATGTGTGCCACTCGATAGGGAATTGAGAGATAAAATCATGAGTGAAGCTCATGAGGCAATCAGTCGATCGACAGCACCAAAATGTCTGAGACCTTAGAGAGGAACTTTTGGTGGGAAGGGATGAAAAAAGGATGTAACGCGTTTGTGGAATGTTGTTTGGCTTGTCGGGTGAAAATTGTACATCGGCGTCCGTCGAGGATTGTTGCAACCAGCTACCAATTC
This sequence comes from Salvia rosmarinus, assembly GCA_036937905.1. Classification (NCBI taxonomy): domain Eukaryota; kingdom Viridiplantae; phylum Streptophyta; class Magnoliopsida; order Lamiales; family Lamiaceae; genus Salvia; species Salvia rosmarinus. The sequence goes on from CM072819.1 coordinate 110,192,556, forward strand.
AGGTGGAAGTGGGAGCATATCAGTATGGATTTTGTGGTGAGTTTTTCCTAGGTGCGTGCGAGGAAACCATCCTATTTGGGTTGTCGTCGACATGACGAAGTCGACTCATTTCTTACCGATTCGGATAGCGTCATGGATTGGACAAGGTTGCTGATTACCGTTAGAGATCGTGCGGTTACATGGTGTGCGGTATCGATTCGATCGGATCGTGACCGGGTTCACGTCGAATTTTGGAGAAGTGCGTGAAGCCATGGGGACAAAGCTGATCTCGATCTGACCTTCTATCCTCGGAACCAAGCGGTCGGTCGGAAAGAACGATTCGGTCTTGGAGGATATCTTGCGGCGATTTGTGGCGACGAGGAGGAAATTGGGAAGAGATACTACATTTGGTGGGTTGCCTATAACAATAGTTATCGAGGCCACCATAGTAATGAGCTCCTATAGGGCGTTATGCGGAAGGAAGTGTCGTCGCCCTTTATTGGGATGAAGTGGAGAGGAAGATGTTAGGACGAGAGATGGTTCGTGACGGTCAGGTTACGATCGAGATCAGCGAAGGATCAAAGCTCGGGGCGAGCGGAAGTTCTATGCGGACAAGCGTCGCGGATCTTGATTCTGAGTGGAGAATCGCGTCTTCATAGGTTTCCCGACGAGAGGTCGTTCGATTTTGGAAACTAGGTAAGTTGCGACCGAGGTTCGGCTTGGACCTTTCGAGTTCTCGAGAATAGGCCCGTTGCCTATGGGTCGATTGTGCCGCCTAGCCGGAGATGTTCACGGCGTGTTCCGTTTCTCGAGTTGAGAAATGCGTATCGACCCAAAACAAGTGATCAAGCATGATGGTGGTTATTCGGGATACCGAGTTACGAGGAGACAAGTGGCTATCTTGGAGCGAGAGTCGAGGAGTTGAGGAACAAGCGATTCTGGTGAAGGTGTGTGGAATCACCAGTGGCGAGGAGGAAGCTGTGGAGTTGGAAGACAGAGTTCGGGGCTCGGTTACAAGTTCTTTCCATGAGTGTTTAAAATTTGGGGATGAAATTTTTCTAAGGAGAAGGGATGTAATACCCGTCCTTCCTAAACTTCGGTTTCGTGGCAAGTTTTGAAAGGTCGAGGTTGACTTTTTATTTTGGTGATGCGATCGTCATGAAACCTTAGGCATTGTGAAGGTGTCTCATAATGAAGTCGTATGACACTAAGTATCGTGGGTTTTCGACCACCCACGAAGGTTTGCTTTCGCAAGTTAGGCTGGACTTTTCATGGGTCTTTAATAGCATATCTTGTTTATAGTCGTTGTTCCGGTATTTTATTTAGTCCATGGTACGAGTTTGCTAAATTTGAGTCCGTTTGCAAAAGTTTTATCGTTTTGAAAAGGACGCTTGCATGACGACTCTCCTTTACTTTTCCTATAAATGAGGCTAGGCCTTTATTTTCAGCGTTACGTTTACCGTCTCTGCTGTTTACGGATGAGCGAGCTGCTCCAGTGCTGCTGAGCCCGGAGGTGGGGATCGAGCAGGGAGGCTCGGCGGCGCGTCCATTCTGCTACGCCACCACATGATCAGCTCCTCGGCAACCCGTTCTTCTATTTTGTCATTTCTTGTTTTGATTCCGCCTTTTAGTAGATAGCATAGGATGAATCGGGATTCTAAGGGAGGCGGGAATGGGCGAGCCCTATTGTATTGAAGCCGCCGCCCGTCGTGGCGTGATTGGCCGTTGGATTTGTGGTCAGCGGACCACCCTTTGGCTATGGGTCCTTTAGGTTTTAAGTTTGACTATACATTCTACTAAAGTACCTGAAATCTTGTTTTTACATTTTAGGCGTTTCTACATGTCGGGAAGTTTTCCATTGCTTGAGTTTTCTAAAGGTACATGCAGGTTATCCATTTTCAACATAGTTTGTCATTCCATGTGATGGTTATGCATATTCTTGTATGTTTCATTTTCATGCAGTGATTTTGGATGGTTTATCTAGATCGAGGATAGGCATCAATTTTGAATTTCTTTCTTCTTATGATTTGAGTCGACTTGCATGCATGCATATTTTGAAGGTACCCTATTATAGGGGCAGTCTACAGATATGTACTTATCGCATCGAGTTGATTGAAAACCCGAGAGTGCCAATGTGGGTCGAAAGTTAAAACCCGTTTTCCTTGATCTTCATTTGGATCACGTTGTTGCTTTGCTTTGGGGATGTGACCCAACAGTTGTTCATCTTGTTAGCGGTACCTACGGTCACGATCGGTGAAGTCATGGTTGTGGATATCTCGGATTAAGCGTTTTAAATCTGATTGGTTGGGTTATATATGCTTATTTGAGTTATTTATTACGATATTTCAAAAATAAAAACATATACGTAAATGTTTGAAAGTTATTCTTGTTCTACGATGAATGATGGTTATTGTGATTGTGCATGATCTCTACAGAGGTGGGTTGATCACCGTCTTGAGTATTGATCGTAGAGGATGACCCCGATCACGTGGTTATGGTTACGAGGGGATAGACCAGAAGTCCACGGAAATAGAATGAGGTTGGTTATGGTTACGATGGGATGGACCGCAGTCCCACAGTTAACCGGTGGATATGTTCGAGGCGTGGGCTACTGGATATGTTCGGGACGAATATTGGGTTGGTGGATATGTTCGGGCGAATGAGATATGATGGGTGGCGGATCGTTAAAGCCATGGTTCTTGTTTGGTGTCATTTGTGCTTATTCTTGGTATTGTTTTGCATGTTGTCTTCATTAGTTTATCATTTATGCCGTTAGTTCGATTATTATTTATCATTTTCGGACTTACTTGAGTTCGTTCAATGTTTTGAAAATAGGACATTAAATAGGATTAAATGAATCTACCAAGATCGAAATCGGATGAAAACATCGCGATTGGATTCTTAGGTGGCGGATCGTGATGCGAGATCGAGCGAGCGCGATGTCGGCCAGTCCAAGTCGTACGCGAGCGCCCGCACTGACACTCGCTCATCCGCGCAGCCTGCTCCTCTGCGCCCCGCTGTAGCGTAGCCGCCTCGGCGCGGCTCACTCGGTAGCGGCGTTCGGTTTTCTCGTCGCTCGGTGAGCGCCAGCTCACGTCTCGCCGACCTCCTCCGCCCGCCGCGCCGCATCGTCGTCTGCATGCCCGCCGCGCCAGCGCCGTTCACTCGGCGCGTTCCCAATTACCTGTAGCGTTGGGTGAGACGCCGGCTCTCAGCGTGCGCTCGCATGCTCGCCTCCGCGTGCCTATCGCTTGCTTCGCCGCGCCTCCTCTGCGGCGCTCGTTTCGACGTCGCTCGGTTGCATTATATATCGTTATTTAGGTTATTTACGGGGTTCGGATTTTACGTATTTTTCTATTTTAGGTTCGCCATCGGCCTGTGGAACAAAGATCGATCATTTCTTCAATTTTAGTCAATTCGAGACATTGGTTTAACATCTGTAATCGGTGCCAGTTCTCTTGAATTTTATTCACAGATTCTTGCAATACCTTGTGATTTTGGATTTGAATTGAGTAATTTATCGATTGTTTGTTCAAATCGTTCTTGATCGTTCATCTCGTATTGATTCATCTGCTTGTATTTAATTCTATTTTGTTGGGCTCTTGATCATTCTTGCTTTCGGTTTAATAATCTGAATTTTATGCAGTGGAGTTGAACTCGGTTTCATGATTAATCGTTCTTCGTTGAATCTCTCGTTTTTGTTTGAAGATCTTATTTAATTGCTTTTGATTTGTTCACGATTAGTGTTTAGTAGTTTATCATCTAGGGTTTGACAACCTCTAGTTTAGATCTATTGCAGTGTTTGCTCGGGATTGACAAATACAGCAGGTTTCTTTTGATTCTGTGTTTGAATTCTTGTATGTCTCAAAACTTCATATTGGTATTAGAGTGTTTAGGAGTTTAATCGTTTTGTGAGCAACACGAACATTAGGCCTACTTAAGTTTTCCTTGAGGGCGACTAGGGTTACTTTCCTACTAAACACCATCGGCGATTGAGTCAATTGAGTATACTTTTGGTTGAACAAATTTTGGCGCGTTGTGCGAAAACTTTAAGATTGTTTGTGTTGATTTGTTTCCGTGTTCTTTTGTTTATTTGTTATTCTCGATTCGCTGTGATCTTTTCTTGTTTGAGTGTTTTGTATGCTAGGTCGCCCATGATCTAAATAGACAACTTGCTACCCGTTGGACCACGCTCGAAAGAACTAAAGGTGTTTTTCGGAGCTGGAGGAGTTTGGTACCATTACGAGTGGTGAGCAGTCAGGAGTTTATCACGGATCGACCAATTGTTGAAGATACTCCAGTTGAGAGAGATGGGTGAGAATGCGCGTGCTTGCGTGATTTTATAGGCGGTGATTGGGGCCTTCGTCTGTGTTCTTCAGACCGGACGCCGAGATAACGAGTTGAAACGAACCATTTCTACTCGTACCTACTTTCTGTGGCTTGTAGTGAGGATGCTTTGGGCTTTATAAGAGAGTTTTGCTCGGTTTTGCGTCCTTCGGGGGAGGACTAAATGAAGATCGGTGAAGATGCGGTGTTCCGCACCACGAAATGAGAGCAAAGTCTTGGTTTAGGCTCTCACCAACTCTGCGAGCGAGAGCAGTGGTACAAGTTCTGGCAGTACTACCCAACAGAAGAGTCGAGAGTTGAGTCCACGGATCATGACTTTCAATCGAGACGGTGGAGCCATTCCATGAAGCTTGGAGCAGTTCGGGGACTTGTTGCAAAAGTGTCCTCATCATGCATGAGACAATTTTGTTCGTTCATTCTATGATGGATTGACTAGAGTTTCAATACATGGTGGACAACGTCGTGGTGGAACATCGGTTCTAGGATGGCGATGGATATCATCGACATTTTTGAAACCATGGCTGCTACTTCACAATAGAAGTCCAGTCGGATTGGGAGAGCAAGGCTCTGCAGTGAACCGCCCATACGACTGGTAAACAAGTGGGCGAGTTGAAGAGGGAAGTCTGAAGGCAAATATGAAGAACGATCCTGACCCAGCGCCAGGAATTCTTAGAGCCTTGTGGTATACGCAGTAAGCCAGGCATAAAGTTATCGTGCCCCAGGATGGGGACTAACTAATGAGTGGACGAGCTTATGCGTGATTCGGCCAGACAAGCAGTTCGATCTATCGAGCAACAATTTGGCTCGGGGTGGAGAATCAATCTAACGTGGGATGGAGAAGATCGAGCAGGCGAATTCTAATCAGGCGCCCGCATTGAGAAGACCTTCTGACCACATCAATTTCGTGATGAAAGCGATATCCAGCGGCCCGGCGGCTGGCAACGGTGATTCACCGGCGGCAATACCCGCGCCGACGGTATCGATGGAGCACCTCCACCACCACGATGTAGCAGACCAAGAATTGATGTTCTAGAATCCACAATCAGCGTATGGAGCCATAAATAGGACGACTTGGCTTTGAGCAGTACTACAGTAGCGGTGGGAAAGCCATGCCAACCTTTGAGCTTAGGTTGTCCTTTGTTTTGAGAAGTGGTCGTGTAATTGAGAATGAGGTGGGGAGAAATCGGAGGCATTGAAATCTCAAGATGAAGAAACTAAGAAGGATCTTGAGGTCCCGATTGCATAAGGCGTGGCAAACGCACAACAAATACTTTCGCGGCTAAGAAATGAGAAACAAGACCGGCGGTTTACGAGTTCTACAGCTCTGTCAGGTGAATGTCAATTTGCCTCTTTTGGACATGATCAAATGTGCCCGACCTCGTCAAATTTTCAGGGAGTGGCTTCATAGAAAGGAAGTTTGGAGAATATGAAAGGTCGTGGTCCGTGACTGATTCCGTCCTGCGTGATTACCTCCCAAACTCCGGGACCGAGTAGTTTTATCGTTAAAATTGCTCTAGGTAATGGTAAGGAGGCTTGGCATGCTTGATTTGGGGCGGGATAAATTTGATGCCTTATTCGATTTTTAAACAATTAGAATTAGGCGAACTTAAACCCAGCTCGCGTGTATACACAACTAGCGAGATAGGTCAGTCGAGATATCCGAAGGGTATTATTGAGGATATTTTAGTTAAGGTTGGTGGGTTGATAGTTCTGTTGATTTTTTGTGTGTTAGAAATTGGTGAGGTTAGAAGATGGAAAGGAGCACCTGCTTGTTATTGGGGAGGCATTCCTTGCATGCAACCAATCTGTAATTGACGTTAAGAGTGGCGCTAAAAATGATTGTGCTTGGTGAAGCTGTGTCTTTTTGTTAGGGACGATTGTGATGTTTCATACATAAATTCCATTGATGATTGTGCTTTCATTGATGCTGTTGATCCCTTGGCGAGAATGTGTTGTTGCGGAACATAGCCCGAGGAAGTTTTGAGATCGTGACGAGGAAGAGTGGGCAAGTGAAGTTGCTAGTATGCCCACCCGCTCTAGAAATGAAGGCTGAGAGACACTGAAGTATGTTTTCTGGAGGAGGAAATGAAGCGATAATAATCTCTCTGAGCTTTCGATGTTGAAGAAGAAGAATTTTTCGGTTAAAGAGGATGCTTCGCATTTGGGTGGAGTCTAGCCGACATCAAGGGGATCGATCCAGCAACATGCATGCATCGTATCACGCTTGAGGATGGAGTTAAACCCGGTGATTGATGCGGGCGGAACCCGATCCTCGTTGAAGTGGTGAAGAAGGAAGTGCTTAGAAGCTTTTGATGGAGGCTAATCTACCCTATCTCGGACGCGAGTGGGTTAGCCTAGTACATGTAATTGCCCAAGAAAGGAGGCATCACGGTGGTGGAAGCGAGAAAGGAGATGGTACCTACAAGGGCTACTGGGGCTGGCGTGTGTGCATGACTACATTGAGTTGAATCTTGCGACAAAAGGACCATTTCACCTCCACTTTTATTGATCAAATGCTTGATAGATTAATTTGGACATGAATATTTACATTTTCTTGATGGTTTATCGGCTATTATCGGTGTGAATTGCTCGGAGGATCAAGCCAAGGCGGCGTTTACAAGTCCTTTTGGGACATATGCTTACCGTGGATGCTTTTTTTTAACAATGCGGGCACCTTCGTGATGCATGATGTCAATCTTCTCCGAGATGATTGGAGATTTCCTCGAGGTATTCATGGATGACTTTTCGATTTTGGATCTTCTTTTCATGATTGCCTAGATAAGATTGATGCGTGTGTTAAAGCGTTGTGTGGAAGCGATCTAAACTCTTAGTTGAGAAAAGAGTCACTTTATGGTTAAGAGTGAGTTGTATTGGGACATATTGTATCTAGGAATGGGATTGAGGTTGACAAGGCTAAGGTGGATGTAATTGAAATTACCTCCCGTTGATGTTAAGGGGATTGAGGTTTTTTAGGACATGCGGGTTTCTGTAGGTTTTATTAAAGACTTCTCTAAGATTAGCCAACCTTTATATCTTGCTCAAGATGTTCTATTCAAGTTTGATGAAAATGTTTGCATGCTTTCAATTTACAAGGAGAAATTGACTCTTTGCCTTGTTGTTGCCCCAAGTTGGTGTACCCTTGAAATAATGTGTGATGCTAGCAGTGTGGCTGTGGGGCTGTATTAGGTCAGCGTGTGGATAAAATGTTACGTGTGATTTATTATGCTAGCTTAACAGTTACCTCAAATGAATTACTGAAAAGGAGCTTTTGCTGTTATCTTTTCTTTGGATAAGTTCGACTTATATCATTGGTTCTAAGGTAATTGTTCGCGATGATCATTTGCTTTAAATTTACTGTAACTAAATCTCGGGCTAAACCTAGATTAATTCGTTGGGTCCTTCTTTTGCAAATTTGATCTAGAAATCATAGATGGGAAGGGTAGTGACAATGGTGACCATTTGTCTCGTCTCGAATCCCCTTTACGTTTCTGCCTGAGAGAGTCTTGCTGAGTCTTATCCTTAGGCATGCTTTGGAAATCATTTCATTCGTTGGTATCTTGATATTGTTAATTACTTGGTGTGTGGCTCCTTGAGACTGATTTGACTTCCCGAAGGAAGAGATTTCTTAGTGTATGAAGTTACTTTTGGGATGATCCATACCTTTCAAACTCGGGAAGGGCGAGGTGGTTAGAAGATGCATCACGATGAGGAGCAAGGTCAAGTTCTTAAGTTGTGTCATGAAACCAGCTGCGGGGACATTTTGGTGGTGAAGCGACTTTCGAGGTCTTTGCTGAGTGGTCTCTTACGGCCGACTCTTTTCGAGGGCATGCCTCTTTTCGCTGTAATGATGCTGACGAGTTGGGAATGTGGGAGGAGAAATGAGATGCCTGAACAATATCACGTGTAGTTGAAATTTTCGGCGTTTGGGGTATTGATTTCATGGGGCTTTCCCCAAATCTAATGGTTTTGAATATATCTTGCTTCTTGTAGATTATGTGTCAAGTGGGTAGAAGCGATTCCCCGCAGGACTAGTGATGCTAATGTTGTCTTAAAGTTTGTGCGAGAGACATTCTCTGCGGGTTTGGTTTCCCAAGGCGATCATAAGTGATGGGGGACATTTTCGTAATAAGTTGTTCAAAAAGCTCATGGAAAACGGCATCACCCCAAGGTGTCCGCCATATCATCCACAAACTTTAGGGCGGTGAGACAAGACAACAGCAGCGGATCGGGTGTGCTTGAGAAGGCAGTCGAACCGTCCGGAAGGGCGGTCAATGGTGAATGCTACACTTTGGGCATACCAGACTGCTTTCAAAGCATTTGGGGATGAGTCCTGTCGGCTTGTATATGGGCGTGCCATGCGGGTTGAGATCGAGCACGAGCATTACGGCGATTAAGGCCATGAATCTTGACATCACGAGCGGCGAGGGAGAGCTCTCCGGATCACGAACTCGAAGAACTTGATCTGAAGCATGAGAAGGCCGCATTTACAAGGACAAAGTCGAGAGGATTCATGATGGGAATAGTCAAAAGAGTTAAGGCCGGGAATGAAGGTCTTTGTTATTCGGTCTAAATCTGAAACTTTCGGGGAAGCTCGACTCAGTGGGTGGCCTGTTCGTTGAGGTGTTTTCCCATGGGCGGTTTCTTCTTGACCCAAAAACAAACAGATCATTTCTTGTGAGCGGTCGTGAGTCAAACCGTACTTTGATCGTGAGAGTCGGAAGAAGTGGAGCGTTACCTTGTGGTCCCAATATCTTTGGCCGGATTATGTCAGACTCCGGCGTTAAGCAGAGTACTAGTGGGTTTACCAGATTTTGCTCTTTTCTTTTTCTTTTATCCTTTGATGTGCTCGGTTTGGTTATCACGATCTCTCTCTATTGCGGCTTTTATTGTTGAGGCGGCGTTTAAAGATGTACATGGGCGTTCAAAGTTGGCGTTCGAGTTTTCCAGCGTTCGAGTGTCTGAAGCCGTTCTGGTGGCGCTCAATCTGAACCAGCGTTGGAAGAAGAATCTGAAGCGATCACGGTGGGCTGTCAGACCAACGTTCGGAAGATACTGAAGCATTCTCGGTGGCGCTCAATCTAAACTTGACGAGAATACGGTAGCTTTTCTCGTCCGTGTTCAATGAGGCTGGCGTTAATTAGTCGATTAGCTTTCTCGGCGGCGTTGATGTGAACGGCGTTCATAAAATGGGCGGTATGTTTTTACGACTTCGCTCGAACGAACGGCGCTCAACCCACAGGAAGAGGCCCTCTAGTACAGTTCGATCGAGCGGCGCTCGCTATATAAAAAAAAAAAAAGAAGAACCACTCCACGAACCGGCCTTCGTTGTGAACGGCGTGCCATTCACTCCTGACCGGCGCTTCATTGTGGTAGGGACTATAATAGGGCACCAAGCCTATTCGTTCAAAATCACGCGCTCGGCGCCGCGCCCTCCAGGTGCTGTTTTCAGGCGAGCTACGAGCATACGTCCGTCCATCGCGTTCACTCCGGCGACGGCGTTCCTCATGACAGCGTACCCATCCACCCACAGCCGGCGCTCGTTCGTGGCGCCGTTCTCCTTCGCCCGCCTCCACGGCCCGTCTTGTCCTCTTGGCGACCCGTCGCCCCGCTACCTCGACGGTAGCGCATTCCAGGTAGCCGGCCCATCCATTGAGCTCTCCTCGCCTCTCTGCCGTCGCGCTTCACCTCTAGTGCCCTCGCGTCGCGCGCATTCCATCGGCGGCTGTCTTGTTGCGGCTCACGTGCGGCCTCTTCTTGGCGCCCGAGCCCCAGCGCGCAGCCTCGCCCTGCGCACCAAGCTCACCTAGCTCAGAGTTCTTTCAGGGCATTTTAGAGCATGGTTCGCTTCAAAATCCTCTCGCCTCTTTGGCGAAATGGCAGGCGTGAAGGTGCTTGGGATCGGGTGAACAACACGAAGATCTGGTGAACTACAATTCCCATTCGCGATTTTCGCCCCGAAGGTATCTTTTACTCGTTATTCGTTCGAAAGATATCAGTCACCACGTTCGTTTGATTGGAATATTTTAGCTTCATTGGGTGTTGATGGATACGTGAACGATATTTGAAATTAAGATTACCTTGGTTTGGCAACTAGGGAACGAGAAGATGGTTTTAAGAATATTGTTAGGGTTTTATGCGACACTAGAGCCCGATGATTTTAAGTGCGTTACGTGGGTTTGGGGGCGAGATAAGCTATACACCTAAGGTCATGCGTGATGTTTTGAGTTTTCATACTAGCGGTTTTACGATGTGCCAAGATTTCCTCTTCTTTGAGACATGGAGGATTTTAAGCTGGTTTTGATTGGTCGTGAGCCAACACCTAGTGCCTTTATTGAGACCTAGCACAGGTTATAGCCATAAGTTCTAGCATTACAACCTTACGGGAAAAAGCGAGCCAATAAAGTGAGTGCTCGAGTTTTTCCTCTTGTGGTGTCTTTGTCGATAACAAGAAGGTTTGTGGGCGCCTTTCTTATGGCCGATTTGAGTATATGAGTGACGCGTAGGCGAAACTATCCTTGAGCGATACCCTTCATTCTAGCCAAGTATTTTGTGGGAATCAATAGTGAAGATGGTCTATTTAGACTCCGGCGTCGTGAAATTTTCGATCACTTTTCGGTGATTTACGGTTGATGCTTGACTCGGCAGCTTTGCTTCCTTATGAAACGGCGTCTTGTCAAGGTATATCACGTTCAGCGAGAACCAACCGTCTGGGTATTGTTGATACGCCACCGCGATGGATGAAGATGTCGAGGATGGGTAAAGCGGGAGGCGGGACCTCATGCCGTACATCTGGCTTCCGCCACTCCCGTAGGTCCAGCGGCCTTGGTGACCTTGGCGCATTTGATTCAGCTTGGCGATTTCAGCGGGCACTGACAGTTGGGACTTTAGCTCCTCACTGGAATCGAACTTTGAGGAGGTATCGGCGGATGGGTCGACAATTCGCGATTTTAGTCGATTTCGACCCGGGGTTTGGTGAGTTCCGTAATAGGGTATATCGTCGTGCACCATCTCGCGAGTTCAGCGCGGATCAATCCTCACGGCAAGCGTTTGGGATTTCCGTCAAGATGTTTACCGGCGTTTAGACACACAGGCGGCATCTGGTGACCTTCAAGCCAGTGGGGCATGGTCCCTATCCCTTTCCACCTCCTACCTTGCGCGGACCATGGTGAGCTTCTTTGTTGGAGAGTATATATTTCCTTATTTTCTTTTGCTTTCATCCTTATTTCGTTGGTTCGTTGTTTCCTTTTGTGGTTTGTGTGTTTTTCCTTGTCTTTTACCAATTAACCTTTATCCTTGGAACTCGTGTCAGCCGACCTCCTTTTCTCTCGGTACATTATCGAAGTCTCGTTCTCTTTTGGCCTTATTTTGTTGTTCATGTTTAGAGCTCAGGGGCGGTGCTTTCGTCTATAATGAGGGGAGTTGTTGATGATGTTGTATATGTTGTGCTGGGGTATGTGCATGATTGATTGACACACATGGATCTATACTTATTTTGTCATCTTGTACTCGAGTTTTTCTATGCGAATAAGTTAGGATTGTAATTTATGCACACGACTACTGTGGTAGTCAAACCTTGATGTGTTCTCTTTTATCGTGATGTTACATTATTGAAGTGCAATGTGAATGAGCGAGGTTGTGTGAATAAATCTTAAATCGGGGTTATTGATGTGATTTGTCCGGCTAATGTTAGGGAGGTGTTAATAGTTTGGTTACCTATATACTTGTTTGAAAAAAAAAAGTGAATAAGAAAAGAAAGAAGGAGAATGAAAACTCTAATAATTGTTGAGATTGTATAAATGGAGGATGGGATTACGCCCCTCTTTCTAATAAATTGAAAATGGGCATGGAAAACCACGATAGGAGACTCGAATTCAATGAGACTTAACCTTCGAACATTGTTCCAAAATTTGTTTATACTTTCATTATGTTACCAAAAGTTGTTCTAAAAGTAACCATTTTAGTTAATTAGCCCTAACGGAGGTTGGGTGAGCAAAATAATCTTCTTGTTTATTGACATTCTCACAATCTTAGATTTGTTTCACATTAACCTTGATTATGTACTCATCATGTTTGGGGGAATTGCAAAGAGGTTTGATTGATTATATTAGAGTTTAGTTGCATGAGCTATTCTTCTATTCTTGTATGGAGCTTTGCTTGAGACAAGCAAATGAATAAGTGTGGGGAGTTGTTTGGTGTCGTTTTGTGCTTATTCTTGGTATTGTTGCATGTTGTCTTCATTAGTTTATCGATTTATGCCGTTAGTTCGATTATTGTTATCGTTTCGGACTTACTTGGTTCGTTTCAATGTTTTGCAGAAAATCGGCGTTAAATAGGATTAAATGAATCTACCAGGATCAAATGCGGTGAAAACATGTGATTGGAGTTCATAGGTGGCGGATCGTAATGCGAGATCGGACGCGAGACGCGTGTCGGCAGTCCAAGTCGCGCCCGGCGCCATGCGACACCTCGCGCACTCCGCCACCGGCTCGCTTCACCGCCCGTGGCGGCCGCCCTCCGGCCCGGCTCACTCCGTCGCGTTCGGATTTTCCCCGCGCTCAGTGATCGCCAGCTCACCATCTGCGCACACCTCACTCGCCGTCCGACCCCCGCCCGCATGCCCGGTGTCCTGCCGCCCGCCCGGCCGGGTTCCTCGGCCCTTGATTGATTACTAGCGTTCGGGTGAGCCGCAGTCGCGCCTCGTCTTGTCTTGGGGTCGCCTCTGGCGCCTCGCTCGGCTGCGCTGTGCGCCGCCTCGCCTCTGATGGTGGCTTTCGTTTCGACCGTCGCTCGATTACCTTAATATCGTTATTTTAGGTTATTTAGGGTTGGTTTTCGTATTTTTACATTTTAGTTCGCCGTGTTGGAACAAAAGATCGATTTGATCTGATTTTAGTCGATTCAATTGGTTTAACATCCATAATCGGTCTTAATTCTCTTCAATTTTATTCACAGATTCTTGCAATACCTTGTGTGATTTTGGTTGAATTGAGGTAATTTATCGATATTTTGTTCCGTCGTTCTTGATCGTTTCATCTACGTATTGATTAAATCACTTGTATTTAATTCTGTTTTGTGGGCTCTTGATGAGTTCTTGCTTTCCGGTTTAATAATCGAATTTTATGCAAGTGGAGTTGAACTCGGTTTCATGATTAATCGTTCTTCGTTGAATATCATCGTTCTTGTTGGAGATCTTATTTAATTGCTTTTGATTTGTTTCACGATTGATGTTTTAGTAGTTTATCGTCTAGGGTTTGTGACCTCTAGTTTAGATCTATTGCTTAATTAGTTTAGCTCGAGATTGACAAACCACAGCTTAGGTTTCTTTGTTTGATTCTGTATTTTTAATTCTCGTGCGTCTCAAAAATTCATTGGTATTAGGTGTTTAGGATTTAATCGTTTTACTGTGAGGCAACACGACATTAGGCCTGTTAAGTTTTCCTTAGAGAGCGACTAGGGTTAACTTTCCTACTATAACACCTAAATACGATTGCGATAGTTGTTTGGTATGATTTTGTGATGATTCTTGGTATTGTTTTACATGTCATTTTCTATGATTTGTCTATTTATGCCTGGTTCGATTAATATTTATCGATTCGGACTTACTTTGTTTGTTTCGATGTTTTGTAGGAAAGCGGCGAAAAATAGGATGAATGGATTGCGAATCAAATATATTGAAAACATTTCGAGAGTTGGTAAGGCAAAACGATGCGTAAATCGGAGTTCGGCGAAGGAGAGCAGGTGGAAACGACCAAAATCGGTCGCGCCGCAGCGTCCCGTCGCGCGCGCCACGCGCACCCTCGCCGCGCGCCGCCCGCGCGCCCGCCCGCGCGCCGCTCGGCGCGCGTTACATATTCCCTGCGCCTCGAGTGGCCGCGCTCCCTCCGTGCCTCGCCCGCCCGCGCCCGTGCGCGCCCGTCGGCCTATTGCGCGCCCGTAGCCTGCTGGCATCCGCGCCAGCCGTTTGCTCGCTTCGCAGCCGCCGCGCCTCGCCCAGCGCCTCGCCATACCTGCCGCGCGGCCTGTTGCCGCGCTTCGCCCGGCTATCGCCGCGTCGCGCTCGCCGCGAATCCTCTTCCAGCCGCCTGCCGCGCCCGTGCGACATCGATAACCGACCACCATCGCGCCCGTCCGGCGGGCCTCCAGGGCCACTCTACGCCCGTACCACTTCAGCAGGTCCGGCATCGAGCGCCCAGTCTCGTGATCTTTTCACTATTTCCCTCGTAGCGTTCACTTTGGTGGCTCTGCAAAGGAGTCAGAATGTTTTCTCGTGCGTTCGTTCGAACGCGTTCACTTTCAATCGAGAGATTCAAACTCACCTCGCTCTGAACGGGCTCGTCTTTAATTTATATAAATATCGCCCTAGGTCGAAGAAGATGCATTCTCGGTTTTCTCTTCACGCTGTGCTGAGCCTTTTTACCATGGATTCTTCAGGTTTCTTCAACAAATCGGCCTAAGCGGATAAATCTTAGTTTAATTCTTGCTTCGGTTTATTGAATGATTTCTTGTAATCAAGTTATATTCTTGGGATTTATCGGTTCTTGTGGAATCAACTTCATAGTTCATTGTTTATCTTTCGGTTCTACTTTTATTGGATTCAATTCATAGTGACGATGGATTGGTTTCCATGTTCGTTGATTTATATTGCGTAGATTTTCTTGCTCCGTTTATTTCAAGTTCTTGTTGGATGATCGATAGTTATAGTTTATGTGATTAGATTTAGATTAGGGATTGCCAAACCACATGAATAATAAATTGCATATGCTTTTGTTATCGCTTTGATTTATCGCTTTAAGTAGTTCAACTAGGATTGACAACCACGATTTAGATTTATCGCTTTATTAGTTTAGCTCAGGATTGACAACCACGGCTTAGGATCATTTTGTATTTCTCGTTTTCATTTCCGGCGTATTCAACCCTCGTTGGTATTAGAATGTTTGGGATTTTATGGTTTTACGTGTATGAGCATGACAATAGCATGCTTAAGTTTTCCTTGAGGGCGACTCGTGTTAACTTACCATCCTTCGATTACCTCGTGCGATTGCGAGTAATTTGAGTGTGTTTTTAGCTCGATCATTTTGGGCGCCGTTGGGTTGTCGATCGAGCTAAACTAATAAGCGATAAATCTAAACCGGGGTTGTCGAATCCCTAGTTGAACTACGGCGATAAATCAGCGATAAACAAGCATATGCAATTCTATTATTCAGGGGTTTGTCGATCCTAATCTAAATCTAATGCACATAACTATAACTGCTCGATCATGACAAGAACGGAATAGCGAAGCAAAAATCGTGCGCGACGTCGCGACCTGAATCAATCGCATCAATGTTGAATCGATAAACGGAAATCCAGGCGCAAACGGACTAGGTGATTCCTGAAGCGATAAATCCGAGTACAACGATTCAATCGTTCGATTAGCTGAGCGAAATAAACAATTTATCTGTTCTCGTTCTTGAAAATCGGAAATCGTGGTGGACGATGACCGGCGCGCCGCGTGAAAACGCTTTGTCTGACCTGAGCGCGATATAAATAAAGATGGCGCGTTCCAGCGGCGTGAGCTCATCATTCGACTTCCGCTGTGGCGCCAAAATTTGTTCAACCAAAGTATACTCAATTGACTCGCATAAATGCGAGGTGTTATAGTAGGAAAGTTAACCACTAGTCTTCTCGAGGAAAACTTAGGAGGCTAATGTTCGTGTTGCTCCGGAGCGATTAAATCCTAAACACTCTAATACCAACATGAGTTTTGGACAACGAGAATTAGTCACGAGAATCAAGCAAGGCAAACTAAGCCGGGGTTTGTCGATCAGACTAAACTAATTAATAGATCTAAACTAGATGTTGTCAAACCAGATGATAAACTACTAAACACAGATGGAAACAAATCAAAAGCAATTAAATAAGATCTCGAACAAGCATGAGATTCCGAAGAGCGATTAATCATGAAATCGAGTTCAACTCGACTTGCATAAAATTGATTATTAAACCGGAAAGCAAGAGCGATCAAGAGCCCGACAAAGCGAGGAATTAAATACAAGCGGGATGAATCGTACGTAGATGAAGCGATCGAGAGCGCGGAACAAAATATCGATAAATTACTCTCGATTAATCAAAAATCACGCAATTTTGCAAGAATCCGTAAATAAAATTGAAGAGAACTAAGTACCGATTCGAGGATGTTAAACCAATATGCGAATTGACAAAATTGAGCAGCGAGATCGATCTTTGTTCGGTAGTGACAACAGAGAAAAATCGTAAAATCAGTGCGAAAATAACCTAAATAGCATTATATATATATTGGCGTGGTTGAAGCCGATTTGTGTGGGAGAATTGTGCCGGTTACGGCGTAATGCGGAGTGGCAAGCGCCGAGTGAGTGGGGCTGGCGGCGAGTGGAGGTGTAATACCCGTTATTTAGCGCCTAATTACGATATTAATTTAGTAAATTAGATTATTATTATATAATTTGATTATTAGAATATCGAATAATAATTTCGATTATTGTTGGAATAATAAATTCGATGATTTATTCACAAATGAATGTAAATTTAGAAATACGAATATGTGGCGTATTTTAACGTATAATTTCAACGTCGATTACGTATCGATAATTGAAATCTCGTAATCTTTTATAAGTTTTAAGCTTAAATTTAATTCCATTATTATTGGAATAATTTAATAAAGTGATTACATCTTTATTACGACCATTTTGAGATAGTCGATATGTTCGTTGAGGCGTTTGACGTTAACGTTTAGAGATGACTTGAGAATCGAGGTCTAATGATCAAGGAATTATGATATTTAAATTCCTATGATTATTTTATGTAATTAGAGTATTATTTAGCATTAAAATAATGCTAGAACATTAAGGATTAATTATTGAACAAGTTTAGAATTTTGAGAACCACATTGAAAATTAGGGTTTTCTCGCATGAAATGATGCTAATAATTTTCCTATGATATAAATTATCATCTAAGACATATATTATTATATATTCTAATAATAGAGAAAAATCAAATTTTGGCACATAAGAATGGAAAATCGGTGACGACTTTTGTGAAACAATTATTCATTGAAATTCTTGTTACTAGCCTTGTTGTTATTATTTGGTGAACCAATATTATTATTACACACTTACCAAGATTACTAAGTGATAAATCAGTGGGAGGCCATTGTGTGTTATGCGTTTAGTTGACTCGAATGGGGTTGGAAATTAATTAAAGCACATGATGATGTATTGCATGTTTAAGTGAGATATTATATGTGTGTAATGAGACAAATTAAAGTCTTCCTGTGTTATGAAAGAAGAAGAACCGTGACACCATGATCCCAATCGAGGAAAATATTTTGTTTAACAGAAATGTGTAAGATGTATTAACTTTGATGACATAATACTTTGATGAGTCATAAAGCAAATCTAAGGCTTGCAACTTGTTGTGTGTGGTGAGAATGACCGAGAGAGGAAGATAGATTGATACGATATTAATTCATTTTACTTAAGTATGCATATTACTTGAAAAAAAAAAAAAACCATTTCTCACTTGATTTTGATACGCGTGAGACTACTCCTTTAGAAAACTTTGAGAGTTCTCTCTCAAAGCCAATAGCGACTTGCTACTAAATTCCTTGTGAATAAATCAAAACCGTTAAGAGGTTAGAATCTACAAGCTTGTTATGCGTTAAAATTTTCAATATCAATGGTTCGATCTTATGTTTCCAAGCATGTGTTCTTGATAAAAATTAAGCTAGCATGTCTTATTGTTCATTAATAATGTTGAGCATGCTTTATAAGTTTCATATTGATGTTTTATTGGAAGCTAAGCATGTTATAAGCGACCACGACTTACGGAATCAAAATAGAGGAGGCATGTGTGACCACTGACTCTTTGAAGAAAGATGGTCGGACATATGAGTAAGCGTGCACAGAAATAGGCAAGTTCTAAGCGAAAGATGCGATTCGACGAAGGCCACTCAAAGGACATGAGATCTGTATAATATGAGACTCGTAAGTAAATGGTGGCTTATGTGAAATAATTGTCGATGTCTGAAAGCAAAATTTTCCGAATAAGATATGGTTACATGAGATTATAGTCATGCCATTCGGACAAGCTAGTACAAGCCCTATTCATGAACCTCAAAATCGAGTGTTCATAGTACTTAGACAATTTTATACAAATCTTTATGAGACGATGTTCTTATCCATATGAAGGGCGAAGAACCTAAAGAACATCGAAGGGTATGCGGACTTTTGAGTCGAGCAAAATTTTGCAGTTTAATATATGAATTTGACAAAGAAAGAATATCATGAACACAGTGATGTATTAGAAGGAATCAAATTTAATGGACAAATGAATGTGAGGCCACCTTGAAAGTGAGAAGATGATAGTCGGCCGCGATGACGAACCTCATAAATAGAATTATGACTTATGACTTGAAATAGCGGCAATGGTATAAGTACCAAGGTTTGAGACATTTCCTATATGGAATAAGTTGTGAGATCTCCTAAACCATAAAAGTTTGAATTATTTCTTGAAAAAGACTTAAAAAAGCGCAGATAGAAAAGATGGCTCGAATCGGTAAAGATTCAATTGTGATATAAACTATCACCTATGAAGAATTTGGAGGGTTTTTAAAGGCGACAATGTCATATTGACTAAGGAAATAGTTATATGTATATTTGAAGCAATGATAAGCTTAGAAATGAAATCATGATATGAAGCTCATGATATTATCATCTAGCCCACCAACGACATTAAAGTATATTATGATTTACGAGAAGAAATCGAGATAGTAAAGAATGAAATGAGCTATAACCTCATTGCTGAGCAATGTCTCGGTTATAAGAGGTGAAGGCATTGTATCAATAACCTTATAAGTTATAATCTCTAATGAGATACAAATAAAAATGAAATGACATAGCATGGGATTTTTATGCGGTTTGCCAAAGTCATAAAGATGTAACACTTTATATGGATAGTAGTGATCGACTATCAAATATGCTCATCTTACCTATTCGGATGACTCGGAGGTCGCGATAATTTATCTCGATCGTACATAAAAATCGTATCTTTCTGAGGGTCCCGATACTATCACTTTAGATAGAGATTCCAAGTTTACCCACAGTTTTGAGCTAACTCACCAAAAGGGGTTATACAGATGAAACACTATAAGTAGATGTCCTCTGCAGACGGATGGGCGATAAAAGGCGATATGGATGTTTAAAGATACGATGAGAACATTAGTATTAAATCGGTGCAGTGGGACATGTTTTACCAACATTAAGTTCGTCTGACTATAAGCTGTCACAGCGATTGACATAGCCACCATATGGCATTATTGGAAGAAATATAAACCACCTACTTATAATAAAGTATGTGAAATAAAGTATAAGCTGACAAGCGTAAATGAAATGATTAAGATATTTGCCAATAAGGAAAAGCGAGAGAGCAATCGGACAAAAAGTCTTCGTTTTGATGCAGCGTAGCTGAACCGTATTTTGAATGCGAAAATAAAGTTCCTTGAGTTTCTCCATCGAGAAATTATAAAGTTAGTACGAGGAATGTTGAGATCAGATTTATAGACCTTACGAGGATCACAGAAATAATAGGCCAGTAGCTCACAGATTAGTACTTTTGTGAAACAATTATTTCGTGAAATTCTTGTTACTAGCCTTGCTTGTTGATTATTTGGTGAACCAAGTATTATTATTACACTTACCAAGATTACTAAGTGATAAATCAAGTGGTAGGCCATTGTGTGTATGTTAGCCGTTTTAGTTGACTCAAATGGGGTTGGAAATTAATTAAAGCACCTTGATGATGTATGCATGTTTAGAGTGTAGATATTATATATGTGTAGTAAGAGACAAATTAAAAAGTCTTCCTTTGTGTTATGAAAGAAGAACCGTGACCATGATCCGTCGAGAAAATATTTTGTTTCTTTCAAATGTAAGATGTATTAACTTTGACATAATACTTTGATGAGTCAGTAAAAGCAAATCTAAAGGCTTGCAACTTGTTGTGTGTGAGTGAGAATAATGAGAGGAAGATAGATTGATCAAGTATTAATCATTTTACTTAAGTATCATATTACTTTCGAAAAAAAAAAAACCATTTTCACTTCCGAAATTTTATTACGTGACTTCTCCTTTAGAAAACTTTGAGGTTCTCTCTTTCGATAGCAACTTGCTACTAAATTCCTGTTGATAAATCAAACCGTTAAAGGGTTAGATATCGAACAAGCTTGATTGTATCGTTAAAATTTTCAATATCGATGGTTCGATCTTATGTTTCCAAGCATGTGTTCTTGATAAAAATTAACTAGCATGTCTTATTGTTCATTAATAATGTTGAGCATGCTTTATAAGTTTCATATTGATGTTTTATTGGAAGCTAAGCATGTTATAAAATTTCCTAGAGATGATGAAAATTTGGGTGTTTTTTAATGTTGGATTAATGTTACATATTATATAGAACTCATTGTGATTTTTGAGAATTTTTAGAAATGTATGCTATAGTTTTATAATTACGAAAATTTGCTAGGGTTGGTATGTTGATGTACAAATATATTTAAGTGATATTATAGCATATTATTGATCTAGGGTATTGATTAGGTGTTGTAGAATTTATTAAATTTTGGACTTATATAGCTAATTTATTTCAAAAGTGCGAAACCTATAGTGTAGGAATTAATGGGTTGTAATGTGTTATTATATGATATTATGATGTATTAGTGCTATATGATAGCATATAAGCATAGATGTGATTTTATGAATTTATAAAATTGTTTGGTATGAAACACTATGAGCCGTGAGCTATGGTTTGAACTTATGTGTATTGTTTGATTATTTTGAACCTTCGTTATAACTATATTTATATATTAATATTTGAGACTTGTGTATAATTATTAAATTTTTGAAATTTATTGGATAAAATTTTATAAAAAGCCGTGACCTATACTATGTATATAGGTGAGTTCAAATTTTCTATAGTAGTATTAATACATATTAATGATGAGTGGAGAATAATACTATATGAATTTAGAGGAATTTTTGGAACAAAGTTGGAAAATTTAACGTATATGTGAGGCATATGTTGTTAAATAAGATTATTAATTCACTTTTAATCAAAATAATAACTTATTATATGTCGAAAAATTATATTAGACATAGGATGAATTTTCAATTATTAAACATAGAATATTATGTTTACGATGAAGCGTTATATCGAATAACGTTAAAAGACATAAATAATCTTATTGTATTAAAGATTAATATTGAAGAAAATATTAATCAAATTTATCGTTAGCGTGAAAAATCGAAGATTAAACTTTATGAAAGATGGATTGAAAATCGATTTATATTGATTTATTCATTAAAATATGTTTTATTGAAGTTTCGCGAAAAGTCGAAATGGTTGACTTTGAAATTAACGTCTGAGATCGTTCGTTAAATACTAATACGTGAAAAACGTATTACTTTTATCTGAATATCTCAATAGTGAGAAAAGATTTCAAATTGAGATCATTTATTGAATAACTTTATTATCGTTAATTATTTAACCTAAAAGGTTAAGCGAGGCATGTAGATCATATTCGTCTATCTGAAATCTAAATTATTTTATCTGCGTAAGCGGCGTTAAAGTTTATCAAAACTTGATTATTATATTATTTATCAAAGTTGAATGAACTTTGGAAATCTTGGCGATCCATGACGTGCTAGCGTAAATTTTGCGTAAAGGTGGGAGCTCGCCGCGCAACGAGATGAGAACAGCGTATCGAAATCGAGTTCAAAAGTAAGGTGGGCTTTACTACTCAGATGTAAATTCAAATGATTTATTTATGATGCTTTATTGCAAGCAAATATTTATGAGCGATTTATTTAATTACACGAAATATTTATGTTTTGTGTATAGTATCATCGATTGTTGATGCAGTAATGTTGGGTACTTCCGGCTATGAGCATCTTGAATTCGTTCGGAAAGTACCCAAGGATGATGAAATCGTATCTGTCTTTGAGATAGCTGGATTTTGTGCACTTATTATTTGTTTGTAGTCTTTGGAAGGTGCTCGGCGGTCGCGCGTCTGGAGGAGCCTCACTCAAGTATGAGGAGTGTAGTGGAATAATTATTGATGGATATGGATCATACATCATAGGAAAATGTCGGCGGGCGAATCTTTATGGAAAATGAAGAAAATATTTAGTAACAGTATTTCAAATTAAAACCTAAGGTATTACTTTGTGATGAAGCGAGTAATTCGAAATGAGATAAATTATTTTGGCGTGAACCCTTGAGTGCAATCTTGTATTCAGCCGCATGTTTGTTTTTAAATGCGAGGTTGAGCGGATGATGGATGGAGATGTCGGGCGAGTGGAACCCTTTTAGATCACAATATATATTAGAAACCTTGAATACACTGTCGTATATGTGTATTCCGTTTCATTTGATAGAATTTATTTATTTTATGATGTTGGTTAGTTGAATACTTCGGAACTATGGTTCTTGTATATATATTGGTTAAAGCTTCTTGATTATTATTCAAGTATTAGCCCTGCTAAATACGTATATAGGATTTGGGGCGTTACAAAATGTGTCGAGCGTTACGCTCTTTGAATCAAAACCTCTTTTCAAAATTAAGTCTAGATTGGTCACTAGACTTCAGAGGTCGAGTAACCTTTGCTCGACACTTCAATCATCAAGCTTCATGGAAAAAGGTAAATTATTTTCTATCTTTGAAAAGAAAAATTTGGGATTTATGAATTTTATTTGGTGTCGATAGAACATTATTGAAAATGATTGGTGTCGATAGAACATTATCGACAAATGATTGGTGTCGATAGAACATTATGAACCAATGATTTGTCGATAGAACATTATCGACAAATGATTTATGAATTTGATTTGTTGTCGATAGAACATTATCGACAAATGAAATAAAGGTTGTAAATAACTATGAATTATTGATTGAAATTTTTTTCAAAAGAAATCAGTATTTGAAACGAACTATGTTAGTCATGTTTGAAATTTTATTCTTCATTCTTAATATTTTTTATTAATGACTATTCATCCAATAGAAAGTTATGAGGATTGAATGAAAGTGGTTGAGCTCATGCCAATTGTATATAATAAATACGAGAATGTATGGACAAATTTTGGGGATAAAATGTTTGAATTCATGTAAATCGATAGAAATTTATTGATATGAATATTTGAAAATTTTATTTCAAATCCCAAAGATATTTACAATGATGGGTATGTTATCCCAAAGAGCATTAGGCATTTAAGCATGATCCCAGTGCGAAGAACATAGGAAGATGGATTATTAGAATTTTATTACGAGAATCTCGAATTGATAGGCAGGAAAATTTTAAGCTCGAGGTGGAAAGGATGTCGAGGCGATGAATGTCACTATGCGATAAGTGACACGAGAATGATCTTTATTTGGAAGCTCACGCTGTGGACTCCAAATCATCTATGACTCTTAGTTCAACGAAGTAAAAATGTGATTAAAGAATCGTTAAGTGGTTAAAAGCGAACTCCCGATCGTACTCGATGACGGCGAACTCGAACTTGACTTGACACCGCATGTATAATTTGACTTCGCTTCGGTCAGTTCAGTCCGACCTCGAAGTCTAGTCCGACCTTGGCGGTGCGATCTGGTTGTCCACCTCGGCGAGCTCGGCGGTGCGACCTCGTGACGAGCCGGTGGGTATGAGCTCGGCCACCTCGGCACAGCGGGTGTGACATCCACCTGTAATTTAGCTTGACCTCGGTCGGATCACCTCCCTTCGGAAATCAACCTCTGATCGGCACATCGCCTTTGGCTTCAAGTCGGCATTATCGTATGCGACCGGACGTTGACATATGCGCCCTCGATTGCGGCGTGTCCTTCAACCGGCTTAGGTAAACTGTAACTTAAATCCGTCATTATATCGATAATCTCGACAATGACCTCGGCATTGGCAAATGACTCGGCAACAACCGACGCCGGTAGTACTTACGACCTCGGTATCCCGAGCTCGGCATCAACAAAACTGTTTGCGCCAATGTTTTGTTTAGCCCGTTCTCCTGCGTTAGAGCTCCGATTTGAAACAGTTTTGCGTACTCTATCACAGGTAATATAATTCTTATGAAGACAAAGCCCTGATTCCTTCTCCAGAATTAACGAGAGTCAGTTAATGTTGTTTATAGTTTTATAGAAGAAATCTTCATTGCGATTAGAATCTTAGAATGATATTAGAAAGTAGTATTCGATGTAGAGAAGTATGACATATAGAGGAACCTTTGATGATGACCTATAATGTATATAAAGTTTTAAATTCTATTCATTACCCAATTTACGTCGTTGAGTTTAACTCATGGCCTAGTTCAAGTGAGAAATCACATGAGTTTCTCACTTTTACGAAGAAAATTTTCAACGAAAATTTACAAATGTTCCTTTGAGCAAACAAATCCTTGTGTGAGAAAATATTTGTGGCCAGTGCAGCATGGCCCATACCAAAGAAATCTCGTGGCCGTCATTAGGTCTTGGACCTAGATCTAAATTATTAGGTTCGAAGAATATATGGATTCAATTGAATATTATTTTGGTTTACGAACCCATATCTTTTGAAAGTCGATATGGCGAATTTTCTTCAATCCAGGAGACGATAGGTAAGATGCGGGTTGACTTATCTTGTCGCCTAAGAAGTTTTGAATTAGTAAAGTGATAAACATCGGATATGATGTAGGTTGACTTATTTTGGATAACCTAAAAGTTTCGAGATCGGTGAGTGATGACATCGAAGATATGATGTAAATAAGATCTCGATGAGGCGAGATATTTTCCTATGATGCACATGGATGCATTGACACGATGGGCTTACGGTTTGATACTTGATGAAGTTATATCTTCGTGTGTTGTATGATAATGAAATGTTATGAATGAGATACTCTTTAGCATAGAATCACGAGAGTTGAAGTAAAGGGAAGTGCATGATATCCTTGAGATATAATTTCCCTTATTATGACATGAGAGAGATTACAACTTATCTTTAAGAGGTTGATTGTCGGTGAAACCTCCTTAGTGGGTTGGACATGTTTAAAGAATGGAGATGCACAATATTCTTTTCAAGGATATATATATAAAGAAATGATAGCATCTCGGATAACTCTCTTTTATACCTCGATCAATGAGATTATGCTTGAGCATAATCAATTCAAATAATTGAAACTTGGTTAAACCAATGATAATGAGATTGAGGAATCGTAATCATGGAAATGTGTGAATAGCTAGGATAGCTAGCATGTAAATCAAGTATGGAGAATATATCTCGAAATGAAGACATGGGGATGAGATGCTTGGAATTTAAGTTGTAAAAGCATGAATGCTACCTTACGAGCTATATGACAATAATAATGGTTTCTAGCCTTGAGTAGAACCAGTATAATAAGTAATAATACTTTCTTACACCATACTCGAAAAGGAACAAAAGTCGAAAATAGTGAAGAATATGAGCTATACAATATGAGATAGCACGATATGAGATAAGTTTGATATTATGACTTGATAAGTAAATAATTCCTTTGAGTAAAAAAGTAGAGTAAAGCAGTTCATTATTTGAAATGGATCTTAGTACTATAAATTGTATTGACACAAGCGCTTCTTTAGTGTCTTGAAAATTAACAAGCAAGAAAGCTTTAGATTTTCGCGAAAATGCATCGAGAAGAACAAATAAAAGATTCATGGGGAAGGATCTTAAATGAATCTAATTGGGAAGCTTATCCTCATACTTTTGTGACGATCAATCAAGTGAGATATTAAGTATCTACGACATGGGAATAAACATTCATGAATATCGAAAATGGTAAAGATAATTGGCGTCAGCGAAAAGTATATCGTCCCTAGTGGACCAAGTTTATCTATGAAAAAATGCATCTTGAATCGATAAAGATTAAGAATGAAATAGCGTATATCAAAGGGATATTACAAGCGATGGCATTGAATGCGATTACAAGGATTTTCTCTAGAAAAGTTTAAAGTAAGGTATATGAGAGATATATTCCTAAGATTAATAGAGTGAAAGGAAAATTGAATCATTCATCTTGGATCAGAAATGAATGATAGTGTCGGGAACATCCGATCTCTACAATGAGATCAAGATATCAGATATTAATATCAAGGATGAGTCGATATAAACTAACCACAGAATCTTATTGATAAAGCATAAT